>JAVIAB010000139.1:30602460-30857460 GCA_032433765.1 Megaustenia siamemsis | reverse complement strand
TCGGATTTGTGGATAACAAAGAAAAACATAAACAACTAGAGTGCCTAGTTTCATATAACCTCTCGGAGAACTATCAGAATATTTTCCTCTTCTGTCTTCATCATTTAATATCATCGGCCGCTACTTTCTTGCAATAGTAACTGGTTAGTCTCCATTATCGCGAGATAGCTAAACCACTTTATTTTCTGTTCGTCTTTGCGTCTGATGCAGAATATGGATCCAATAACCATTCTGATGTAATTATTTCTCATGTCTATAGACAACAGTAATTGTAATCATCATCATGTGCCATACCGGTTGGGGTAGGTGATCATGTCCCTCCACAATCTTCAATCTACAGTGCATCGTATCAGTTCTGTTGTTGACTGTTTTCCATGCCATGATACCAAGCTATCCAGTATTTTTCTCTTTGTCGCCCGCGATCTCTCTTTCCTTTTATTTTGCCAGTTGTAACCAAGTATTCAAACTTTCCTCTTCTCATGATGTGTCCGAAAAAATGTTGATTGTTTCTTTCTGATGTTTTTTAAGAGCTCCCTTTTTGTCTTGGCCTCTTTGAGAACTTCCTCATTGGTCTTTTTAGCTGTCCAGGGAACTTTCAACATTCTTCTGAGAAATCCCATCTCTGTGGCCTCTAATCGTCTTTTCATTTGTTTGTCTACTGTCCATGATTCGCTTCGATAGGTCAGAATTGGTTCTATATAGAATTATAATAGACACTTGAAATTGTAACAAACTATGAATACCCAGCATCTGTTGTAGCTAACAATGGAGGCTGCCATAAAGCTATCAAAATAAGATAGCAATAGCAACATCAACATTAAACGCCAATGAGGAGCCACATCACTTGCAAGGCAGGACAATTAAAATGAATAAGGATATGTATCTTCTCGAGATCAACATATGGTAGTGGATAGTGAGGCTTACCAGGAGAGTAGGGATTTAGAGGGTAGACAAGCAAGTATCACATAATGTCATGCTGAAGTCGGGTGTTGAACCGCAAGAGGTAAATATCGCATTTTACGGTAAACTACAACATAACGCAATTTACATCAACTTAACGTCCTTTTTAAGGATGGACGACGAAGAGAAGTAGTCCTAAAGTGAATACAATGAGGTCACTTCCCAGCGACGCTAAACGTTATAGAACACGAAGTACATCATTTTACATCACATATATAACAGCAGCGCTATTGAGTTCTCAGCATTTCTCTCAATGCTCTACTTTCACATTTTCTCCCTCCTCTAAACAAAAACAAAACAAAAAACTACATGCGTACATAAAAGAAATACAACTTCTAAAGTAAACATGTCGAACTTTGGCTTATGTTCCAATTCATTCAAGAACATTCTAGAACATGGAATCTCAGGTGTTTGAAGACACATTTCCAAAATTGTTCTATTTGATTTGTCATAGAGGAAGTTAATGACTTCGATTAACTCAGGTCGAATACGCCAGGAACAAGACGGAGATCGTTTCTACTTGGCAAGCGGAATTAATTGGCGCTTTTTAAAGTCTCATTTGCCAAACAAAAGGAGTTGATCTTTAGAGCACGACGTTTTTTCTTTTTGTTATTAAATTGTAATTGTTTATTGCCTTATCAGTTCCTGATGTCTTAATCTCACCCGATTTATCATTTGTTGATAATTATAACAGTTTGTTTTATGTTTGGTGCCATTATGATTTTGTATGCACATCCATTATAATTGTATTCGAACATTACCACTTTTGTCTTTCATTTAATTAAACAGAAAGATCAAAACGCGAAGCACGAATTCTGTGATACTCTTCATAGAACTACACAACTATCATTCAAATGTTGTTGACAATGAGGCACGCTGATAAACCTGGAAGCCGGAATATGCTATAGATAAGGATCTTTATATAGATAAGGATCTATCGAGGAAGGCGGGAGCTCTGGCTAGGATACCAAGGAAAACTTCCACTCGCGTGACGTTGTTTTTTCTGTGCGAGCTTCACACAACTGACCACAACTGCCCTTCACGGATGTTGATCGTTGATACTTTGGTCGATTTGTTAACTGGTGTCTTTCCATGAAGATAAAGGTCACATTCTTCTTCTTTTAAACATTCAAAGTGATTAGAGGAAGCTGTACCATCAAATGTAGAAATGTTTGTGATTAAATTTGAATATTGCATCCCCCGAAACCCTAAAATTTGTTAATCAGGGATTTTTTTTTAATTACGAGTTTTAGTGATATAGTTCCTACATATAAATATTTAACTTCAGCTAGAAAGTTCACGTTTTGTGTCCATGGTGTCCTAAATTGAAACCACTTCCATACAATAAACAAATGTTAAGACTAAGCAATGTACTAGCCTCATGACATATTCACCCACAAACGCTGCTAAATGTCTAGGAAAAGAACTAAAATGATACTTTTAGATGAGAACAAACAGCTGTGCTCTGTTTGTAAAGCTGAAAACATTACTCTAGTTGCGGTTTTTTTTTTTCTGGGGACCCCTTTCTGCGCTCTGGTCTTCTTTATAGGTGGCTGTAGAATAAGTAACTGCTCGGAACATATTTAATGTTGTAGGTAAGTGAAGTATCATAATATAAATAACATAAGGTATGCTGATGATACAGCATTAATCGATAAGAGTGAAAATGAGTTACAAGAAATGTTGGACATTATAGTGAAAGAAAGCAAAAATAAAGGACTCAGCCTTAATAGCAAAAAGACAGAAGTAATGGTAACAACAAAGAAAAAGACATCACCTCAGTGCAAGATAAAGACAAATGGAACAATATTAAAACAGGTACATGAATTTTAATATTTGGGAACTTTGTTAACCTCAGACGGAAGATGTACAAAAGAGGTGAGGTGCAGAATGGCTCAGGCAAAAGCAGCTTTCCAGAAAATTAGGAAGATACTATGTAATCCGTTTTTGACAATAGAAACAAGAAAAAGAGTTCTTAAATGTTATGCAGAGCCAGTCTTAACATACGGATGTGAATCATGGACAATAGGACAACAGATAAGAAAATCACTGGAGTCTGTAGAAATGTGGCTTTACAGAAGAATATTGAGAATACATGGACAGCAAAGAAGAGTAATGAACATGTTCTGAAAGAGGTCAAAGCAAAAAGAGAGCTAATTTCCAATATTAGGAAGAAACAATCATCATTTTTTGCCATGTAATGAGAAGAGAACAACTGGAATATATTGTAACAACAGGAAAAATTGAGGGATAAAGAGATAGAGGAAAGCAAAGAGAGAAAATACCAGACAGCTTAAGAGAATGGCTTGGCAGAACGTCAACAACAGAAGAGATCGAAAGTTGTGGAGAGACATGATCACCTTCGCCAGAAGGCCCGGTACTTGATGATGATGTAGTGAAATATAAGATTACACCTCACCAGGCTATGGTTTTAGTAGGTGAAGAGGCCAGTGGTCGTCCCAGATGTCGTTATTATTCTCCAGCTCAATGAGTCAGATACCCTCATTTTTCAGTCCACTCAAATGTGTCCCACGTTCACGCTGCTGTTAAGCAAGAGCCTGACCACTGCGCTACTTATGCTCTCATGCCTGGAAGTTTAAAAATAAAAGCAACGTATCCGGTTTCTTGTCAAGAAATGACAACCGCTACCAGGAACATTTGAGAGAAGAATTAAAAGTTGATTCGTCTAAACTTTCATAGACATGACGTCATCCACAAATGTTCAAATGAAAGATCAAGCTGTCCTAATTAGAAGGAAATCAGGATACTAAACAGTCATGAGCTCAGCGCGGTTTAACAATTCACATTTGGAGATGACGATTGCCTGTGTGGCCAATTTCTGGATAACAGATGTAACACATAACACATGTTTGTAGTCTTATAGCCTGTACAGCTCAGTACGGGGACCATTCTCTGAGACGGCTCTGAATGATATTGCCTATCTCTTTGGCGAGGGCAACTGTGGACCACTGTATATTGCTGAAATCGGAATCTATGTCTAAAATGATTCCCAGCAGGAAAACAACAATTAATGAACACAAATCAGCTGGGTTTCTATGATTGGTCTAGCTCGTTGATTTAGTACCTCTCTATGGCTATACTTCTCAAAATCATGTAATCGTGGTATAGCCATCTGTGTGTTACATTACCCTTCTTTTTCTTTATCGCTATCCCTATACCGTTTTCGATAATGTTATCATTATATCATTTTCCACATTGTTATCTATATATATAGCATTTTTCACGTCGTTATTTCTATAGCTTCTTCCACATGGTATCCTTATATCATTTCCCACATTGTTATCTATAAAGCCATTTTCACGTTGTTATTTCTATAGCTTCTTCCACATGGTATTCTTATATCACTTCCCACATTGTTATCTATATAGCCATTTTCACGTTGTTATTTCTATAGCTTCTTCCACATGGTATCCTTATATCATTTCCCACATTGTTATCTATATAGCCATTTTCACGTTGTTATTTTTATAGCTTTTTCCACATTGGTATCCTCAAAGGTGTTGCCAGTCTTAAGGGGCGCAGCTTTCTGTCCATAAAAGAAAAGTAAAGAGCTCCCATCACGACAAGTGGATTATAGAGAATGTGGTGTTAGTGATCATAAATTTTTACAGACCATTCGGCACATGATTTTTGGAGTAATGTGGTCGGTATTGTGCCCGTGCCGCTATACTTTCCCATAAAAAAATCCGGTACCCATTTAAGACTAGGTGAACCCCGAAGCCGTATATCAGGATCGAACCTAACATCTTGTCGTTTGTAGTCCATGCTCACTAATCACTGAGCTATCGTGGCTCCCTAGCTGTCCACGCTGTTTCAGACATTCTGTTCAGTTATTTAACTACTACAACTCCACAGGATTTCATTATTTCGCTAATTAGTTGTACTCTCAAATGTGACCATTATTGGCTTCAATACAGTTGCCAGGAGCACTGAATAATATAACCTGCAATGTAACAAAACATTCACAGCCAACGCGTATTACAATCTCGTTTGAGTTTAGCTACAAATCACTGCCAATTAATTTAACATTTAGATTTGTGTAACGCAGGTTTTTAAATTCGCATGAAAGCAATCAAGTGTTATAGATCTCAGCCGTGAAAATATCACGTGGCCTCTAAACACAGTGGTTCTCAAGATTATGTATCACGTAGGGTCAACATGATATAGTTATTTTTTGACGACCACACACAAACTATGGGAGCCGCGATAGCTCAGTGGTTAGTGAACTGGACTACAAAGGACAAGGGGTAGAGTTCGATCTCAACCGACAGCTTCCGGGTTCCCCCAACCTTAAATGGGTACCGGATTTTTTCTGGGAAAGTAAAGCGGCACGGGAGTAATACCGACCACATTACCCCGAAAATCATGTGCTGAAGGTCTGTAAAATTTATGGTCGCTAACACCATATTCCCTATACGCCACTTGGCGTGACATGGCTCTTTACCTTTTTTTTTACACACAAACTAGGTACTGAATATTGAGTACCCAGCAGGGAATTAAGCAATCTTAACAATTCACGTAAATATGAAAATAAAATTGACGGTTCCCATAGCTCGCTAGTCACTTTATACTCATTTTGAATCTTGAATATTGACAGTTCCCATAGCTCGCTAATAACTTTATACTCATTTTGAATCTTGAATATTGACAGTTGCCATAGCTCGCTAGTCACTTTACTCATTTTGAATCTTGAATATTGACAGTTGCCATAGCTCGCTAGTCACTTTATACTCATTTTGAATCTTGAATATTGGCAGTTGCCATAGCTCGCTAGTCCCTTTATACTCATTTTGAATCTTGAATATTGACAGTTGCCATAGCTCGCTAATCACTTTATACTCATTTTGAATCTTTTAATTGTCTCTTGTCTTAACCGTACCGAATCTAACTCCAGATTGACTTCCTCGTCATTTGCCGAAGTCAACCATTAATAAATGCTTATCTAGAGACTTGAATAAACATTCCCCCAAATTCTTCAGTTTCTGAACTCCAGACTATCAAGTTTTTCATCATTTGTGGACCCTCATCTCGTAAGTTTCTACCATACGTGGACTCCAACTCACACGTTTATACCATATATTGACTCCTAAAACACATACATTTTTATCATGTATAGATCTCCAACTCATACACTTTTACCATATATGAATTTCCCTCCATTTCACTTTTTTATACCATATATATATACCCGAAATCACACATTTTTACCATTTATGGACCCCTTAACTCACAAATTGTTACCATATATGGACCTCCAACTCACAGGTTTTTGCCATTTATAGCCCCCCCCCCCCCCCAGATCACAAGATTTTGCCATACATGGATCCCCTAATCACATTATTTTACCATATATGGACCCCAAATCACAAGTCATTACCATATATGGGTCCCCAACTCACAAGTTATTACCAGATATGGACCCCCAATTCACAAATTGTTACCATATATGGACCCTCAACTAATAAGTTATTACCATAAATAGAACTCCAACTCACAAGTTATTATCGTATATGGTCCCTCAACTCACAATTTATTACCATATATAGAACTCCAACTGCCGGGATAGCTCAGTGGTTAGTGAACTGGGCTACAAAGGACAAGGGGTAGGGTTCGATCCCAACCAACGGCTTCCAGGTTCACCCAGCCTTAAATGAGTACCGGATTTTTTTCTGGGAAAGTAAAGCAGCACGGGCGTAATACCGACCACATTACCCCAAAAATCATGTGCTGAAGGTCTGTAAAATATAGGGTCACTAACACCATATTTCCCTATACGCCACTTGGCGTGACAGGGCTACTTTACTTACTTTTTTTTACTAGAACTCCAACTAACAAGTAATTACCACATTTGGACCCTCAACTCACAAGTTATTACCATATATAGACCCCCAACTCACAAGTTATTACCATATATAGACCCCCAACTCACAAGTTATTACCATATATAGACTTTCAACTCACAATTTTTTTTAACTATATTTCGACCCTGAACTCACAAGTTTCTACCATATATGGATTTCCATCTCACAAGTTTTTACCATAATCTCACAAGTTTTTACCATATATGGACCCTCAACTCACAAGTTATTACCATATATGGACTTTCAACTCACAATTTGTTTTTACTATATTTCGACCCTGAACTCACAAGTTTCTACCATATATGGATACCCAACTAACACGTTTCTACCACATATGGGTCCCCAACTCACACGTTATCTTATGTGTTGGACGTCCAACTCGTAATTTCTACCACCTGTGGACCTTCACCAAATGTCTCTTTAATTTCATTGCCATGTTTCTACATAAAGCTGACCTCTAATCGCAACTATTTGATTTGCTGCGTTAACTTTGTAATGACAGTCTTGACAACATTAATCGTTTTAACTTGTTACAGTAGACACTTCAGCACTCTAGACAAGCATTCGGATGCCTTCTTCTTCTTCTTTGCTCTTTTCACTGATACCGAAAGGTGTCGTGGTTTATATCAATTGTCGTTCTTGAGCTGCTCGAACTGTCTGAAATAGTGACTTTCCTTTGTTGTTACATGTCTCTATCACTGCATCTATCCATCTTCTACTGGGTCTTCCTCGTGGTCTTTTTCCATGAATTCTTGAGAAGAACGCCCTTGATGGTGATTGGTGAGGATTCATTCTGACCAGGTGGCCCTACCATTTAAGTTGTTGCTGCTCTATATATTCTTAGCTGCGTTTCACTCTTACCATTTTTCTTATGGTTTCATTTGGTATTCTATCTCTTCTTGTGTTGTTTGTTACTTTTCTCAAGCATCGCATCTCACATGGATGCCTTGTCTCCTTAAACAGATGACGAAGTGTGTGCACCAATCTTATGTTTCAGGTGGATCGCTGGTCGTGCACGAATTGAGCTCGCCTTTGCATGGTATAATTTTTCCATGGATCTACGTTGTGATCCAAACTGATGCAGTCTCAAGAAGATACCATAAGGTACTAGATAGCTTGATATCGTGGCACAATAAAAAGTCACTAACAGAACTGGTATGATGCATTGAGGATATAGTTTTGTGGGAGGACATCGCCTACGAAATCAGCTATGACACATGATGATGATGGTTGGATGGAAAGATCAGTTTCGCCTACTACTACAAACACCAAGAAAACTATTCTATTCTGTTCTATTCTATTCTATCCTATTCTATTCTATTCTATTCTATTCTATTCTATTCTATTCTATTCTATTCTATTCTATTCTATTCTATTCTATTCTATTCTATTCTATTCTATTCATGGAGTTAGTTTCATTGCAGTCGAGAATTCCCAATACCCGTCTCACTTCATACACAACATCCCCATAGGCACATTGGCAAATTTTATTGGCATGATCGACCTCCACGCATGCCCTAATCTGCTTCACTGGCGACGATTACAAATGTTCCCCCTCTCCCCCCGCCCCAAAAAAAAAAAAAATAGCGCACAGTCGCTGTAACAATATAAATACCCATAACATAAATTGAATCATCTAGCTACTATTGCACCGCACTCTATTTCTCTCTCTCTCTCTCTCTCTCTCTCTCTCTCTCTCTCTCTCAGAACAAACACATTAAAAACAAACAAAACAAATGAAACGGTTTATTGGTTATGCTAGTCTCGGCAAAAACAGATTGACATGTGCAGTCATTGTCCATTGGCGGTTATGACGTTAGCAAGGTCCTACTGCGAAAACAAGTCAAATTCAAGTTCATAGGCGCAAATTCAAACGACGTCATTACTCTCTCTCTCTCTCTCTCTCTCTCTCTCTCTCCTTCCTACTTCAAATCGCTTGAATAAATCAACAAAGTCGTACCAAAGAATATTTTTATTTTTAAATATTAGTAACGACAATAATCTCTGAGGGATCCGGCTGATACGGATGCCATTTTTTCGGGAAATCCCCCAAAGAAATAAAGAAAACTATGTTAACGACATTATCCAATTACTGATTTCTACGGTTGGGGGGGGGGGGGGGGGGAGAGGAGCATGTAGGATTGGAGAATATAGACCACATGTCCTGAGGAGTCGCCACGATGTGTTTGGGTCTGAGTTTTTAATTAACCTCCAATATTTAAAATAATAATAGTGATTTTTTTTTAAATTAACCCTTCCTGGTCTCGAACCCGCGTTCTTTGGTTTCAATCCCAACAAGTCATCGACTCGGCCAATTATAAAGCTCAGAAAAGTTATCTTGAATGTAGTACAGGGCTGACATTTAACAACTCTGCACGATGTGTTCATTGTCTTGGATAGAAGTAATTGCATTTGAAATGAAAACAGATTAACGTTGAAGTCTCTGCAAGTGTTGTTTTATTTGTTTCATTGCAATAATAAGTAAAGTACCCCCGTCACGCCAAGTGGCGTATAGGGAAATATGGTGTTAGTGACCCTATATTTTACAGACCTTCAGCACATGATTTTTGGGGTAATGTGGTCGGTATTACGCCTGTGCCGCTTTACTTTTCCAGAAAGAAAAAAAATCCGGTACCCATTAAATGCTGGGTAAACCCGGAAGCCGTCAATTGGGATTGAACCCTACCTCTTGTCCTTTGTAGTCCAGTTCACTAACCACTGAGCTATTGCGGCTCCCAATGCTGATGATACATTGAGAGCGGGAAAATAGGCCTGGAAAGTTTTCTTCTCGTTCTAAATATTACACAAAAATAGTCGATCATGTGATAAGAGCAAGCTATGTATTTGTCAACACCCGCAAGAAAAAACAAAAAAAAAACAAAACCGAACAGTAAATGTCCTCTCAAGTCTCGAGTATGACAATAATAGTGAAATAGGGAATAGTGTTAGTTTATTTTTCTCCACTCGCGTATTTTTTAAAATATGTGGCCAGTTCCATGACTAGCCAAGAGTATTTAAAAGTCTCAGTTCCATATCCACTTATGTACAATTCAGTAGGTCATAGGATCGAACACGATCTTTCATTAACCACTGCCTTATTCTGACTGCATTCAACCATTGGAAATATACATACATTTATAGAACATTACTTAAGAACATTAGAACATTACTTAAGAATATTAGAACATTAAAACATTACTTAAGAATATTAGAACAGTATAACATTACTTAAGACTTCACCAGTTAAATGGGAATGGTTTTGATTGTGTCACTAGTTTACGACAAAGTTGCGATTTCTACGACTTTTGGCCGCATCTTCGGCGTGGGTACATTTGTTTAACAATATTTGCCCGGGCAGTGACCAAACTGAACTTCTCTTTTAGACTTTTCAACTGCAAATGGTTCCTGAACGTGCGCAAGTGTACACGGTACACCTTCTAGTGTTTTCTCCGTTCTCTGATAGTGCTAGACATCGTATCTGACTGCCCGGAGACCAGGTGAGAGCAAAACCAACAAGAACTGACGACTCGAAGTGAAATATTCAAATTGTCTGTGGCAGATTTGAACTCAGGACTGTTTTTTTTTATTCAGAGGTCGATGTCTTATTTATAGACCATCCAGTCCTCCCACATAACGTTTCCGGTTATAACTGTTGATGGATGTCTTTCTGTGACGTTAATGTCAACATACACTTCACGTCTTGCACATATATATATATATATATATATATATATATATATATATATGCTTTTCTTTTTATTATTAAATATTGAAACATTTTTATATAAAAAAGGGAGGAATTATATAAGACAATTGGCCACTTTTCTGTGCTTTTATCTTCACTCTTCTGTCTGCGCCTTTGCAGTTCATTTAAGAGTACATTAAGACTTGAATTTACAAGAGTCGTTTCCCGAAATTTAACCTCGCTCATCCGACAGGGAAAGGCTAGCGTAATTCTCACGAAATTACCAAAGAATACGTTATCTCCCCTTTTTTACTTTATTCCCCCAGACGAATAGAGTAGAGAACTAACCCTCGCACAGTCCTCGATGAAGTACTGCTGGAAGAGAGTAAAACAGACAGGGCAACAGTCTCGTGTAGGTAATGGAGTCGAAAATGAAGAAGAAAATAAAGGAGGGCAACCAGAAAATGTTTTTAAAAAACGGTAGAAAAGTGCGAGGCAAAATAAAAGCGAAAGGCATTCAGAGTTGTCCTTCCTAAATCGTGTTTTACGACACCAGGGGGCGTCAGAAAGCCCAAGAAACTGGAGGAAGGTGACAATCTCTCGACTTGTCAGATAGTGTGGGTTGTCTGTTCCTGCTGGCGTGTCAGCTTTTACCCAGTTTCTTCACAACAGCGTTCTCTCTATTTCTCTTTCTGTCTCTCATTCTCCAGTTCTCACTCTCTTCTATTTGCTTTTACACTCTAATAATTATCCAACATGCACTCCCGTGTTTCGTCTTTCATTTACTATCATATTCACTCGCAAATTTGAACACACTTTCTTTTTAATCTCATATTCTCACATTTCTGCACTCGCATTCCAACTCTTCCTCTACAGTTCTCACTGTATGTAGATATTACTCTCTCGTTCTTCCCATCTCACTCTCCCATTGACTTAAGACAATCTCTTTGCTATGAATCCTGTCCTCTTGAAATAAAACTATTAATTTAACCTATCAATTATTAACTTACTCTGTGTATTATTTATTTGCACGTTTAAACATGTTCAGATGCATGCTATTTCCTTTTAAAAATCAGTATTTATATATTTTTATCTGTGCCATATCTTATCCCTGTTTTAAAGTTGCTCTGACTGGCTTTATTCGTTTAAAATTGTGCGGGCTCCTTTCCTCCTTTTTCTCATTGTTTTAACGTGGATGCTTTTTAAAAAAAATCTCGTGTAAACAAATTGCGACGAATCGTCTTTTTTAAATACTAATTGTGTTTTTTTTTTCTATATGATCCTGCCCAGATATGATAGAAAATTACATGGTAAAGAAGTTAACGACAAAACTGCTAAACAACTGTTGAGACAGATATTTGTATGTGTGTGTTTGCGTGTGTGTGTACGTATGAGAGGAAGAGACAGACAGATAGACAAAGACAAAGAAAGAGACAGAGAGAGGACAGGCAGAAAGAGATAGATAATTGTGTGCGTGCGTATGAGAGAGAGAGAAAACACAGAGAGAGAAACAAACTGAGAGAGAGAGAGACTAAGAAAGAGACACAGAGAGAGGAGAGAGGCATATGATCACATGAATATCAGCAGACAAAGCACGTGGTGACAACATCATTAAATCCCACAGACATTAACATACCTCTCACTCTGTAACACCATACATTATGACCCCTATATTTATGTGGTCTTACAAACGAATGTTATGAAAACAAAGGACAATTAAAGATAGTGAAGAGAATGTTATAAAAGTTGTAGAAATGTAAAGAACTCTTGGCATCAGAAGTAAACAATCACTATTTTCTTGTAGCCATGTTTTGAGGAGAGGGAGCTGTTGTAACGTGCGGTAACAATTGGAAGCAAAAAAGTAGAATATAATAAAATGTTGAGAAGGGAAAAAGGGGGAAAGCTTAACAAAATTAAACAGTGGAGAATTACATCAAGAGTATTGGACTGCTGTAGATATAAAGACTTTAGCGTTTAGTGACGTCACTGCAGGCCGGGCATTCGTATATCTGCTCAGCCCTCGTTCCAGCGACTAAGAAAGTGTTCAACATGATCGTGCATACTGATGTATTGAACCTGTTGCGTTCTGTATAAATGGCGCGCAGCTCGTAATGCACACTTAGATATATATATATATATATATATATATATATATATATACTGACTAAGGCCTGTAACCGAAATGCCTATTATTTTGTTCTTTATTGCTATTTAGTAAAGTTGCTACGTACAATTTTATATTAATTTTTGTCATGTTTTATTCAGCTTTACAGTGGCCTGCCTTACATATTGATGCTTATCTCCAACACTCCAGCTGTAGAATTAGAGTGCGAGAGAAACATGATCACCTACGCCAGTAGACACCATATACGTTATATATAAAACATGAATGTAAATATTTAAAAAAATATTCGCACAAATGTCCATAACAAGTGTTAGACGTAAGGCAGAAAACACTGAGAGAAAATAACAGAAATAAGTAAATGAGAAAAAGGCTAGGAATAATTCCCGTTATTGAATAGATAAAGAAACAGCTGTTAAAATGTACTGGCGGCGTGACAAGACAGAAAGATCAAAACACCAATACAGCGAACATGTAATAAACGTTACGAGAACACCAGACTCAAGGGTCGATCACGAAATAGGTGCATTTATGAAATATTAGAAACACCAGGAAACATAACAGCAGGAGAAACTCATCGAAGATAAAATATAGCTAATTATATTTTCATTGACGCTAAAAAGTATATGTGGAAGAAAATAAAAATTCGAAATGTGTACTTGAGTAGGCTACCACGCCCCAATTTTGTTGTTCCTTCATAAAGAGCTATCGGACGCCACGTGACATGAAATGTCGAACGAGAATAAAGTAGTGAGGTATTTACTGTGTTAGATCATGGTATTTGGAGGCGGGGCTCTTGCTTAGTGTTGATACCTTCCCAAACGTAGCCAGTCAAGTGTGGTTTATCATCAGTGATGATTGGAAAAAAACTAGGCTGCGATTTGGCTATGATCATTTTATCATCAGATCATACCCCTAACCACTACGCTACTGCCGCCCTTAGGGTTTATACTGATATCATTTATTACTTTAAATATATGTACCAGACATTTTTCTCGGAGTTTTTGTCTTTTTTTTCATTCGCCAGCTTTTACCTCTGACGAAGTCCCCAGAAACTAGGAATGAATTTTGCGTGTTAATGATACCTTCCCTGGCAGCTGTGTGCACAGGGGTCCCTCGCCGGACAGGTAGATAACTCCGACTTCGGAGGTACTCATATTTTTTTCCGTCGATGAGTAATTGATGTTTCAAGCCGGACTTCGCTGTATTCTCGCTGTTTCTGGGAGTAAAGTCGACCTGGCGTAATACCTACCACATCAGCCAACAATGTGCAGTGGTCATGAAAAATATGATCGCTAACATAATTCCTCATACACCTAGCAAAGCGTGGAGGGAACTCTTGTTTTAATTTCAATATTCAGTCATGAAATCTTGGAGCAAATACTAACGATTCATGATTCTTTTCAGCTATAGCAACGCTGTCTTCATAATGTAAACTCTTTAACTCTTTCAGAAACAATGTTTAATTAGGTAAAAACAATTATATTACAATACTGACTATTTTGCTTCAATAAAACTGTTTTGTTATATTATCCAGTATAAAGAAAGTTAGCATTTATTTTGTACTTCTCTCAAAATTTTATTTTTCAATTACTTTAAAAAAAAAATATTTTTCTCACATTTTATATTTTCTTTTATTGCGATATCGGTTATCGAGTTCGTTCATTCTGAACGATAATTCTTTTCCTTTCTCAACATTTGTCTGTCCATCCAAATCAGACGTCTGCTGGTGTTCAGGGAATCGCCTGTGGTTGGTCCAGTAAAGAATGACCGTTTGCCCTCCACGGAAATGGGTCTATCTTGGACCTAGTGGCTGTCTGGGGATCCAATTTTCTGGCAGGGCAGAAATTTGGTGGAGACACTGACGGTCCACGTGGCTCTTCCCAGCGGACCTAGGACACGCCACCTCATCAATTTGACGTGACCGCACAAGGGCGCTGCCCCTACGTACATAATTGAGGAGGAACCTCAGGCGTGGCTTCGGTGTCTTTACATACGCCACGTGACAAGAATGAGGGGGCGGCGTGGGGATCATCGATTTGGTAGGGGCAGCTACTGTGGGAAGCAAAGTTTGACCGGGGAAAACAATTCACTGGAAACTTGGACTCCAGTTAAGGACGTACCAATAGGGTCTTTCGAGTTTTAAACTGGACTTGATGACGCAGAACTATTTTAGCCAATTTTGTTGCAGATAATTGATGCTGTCTCACTTAATGTTGTCCTAGATGAAAAAAAATGATGTCTTATTCAGTTCTGTTCTAGATTAAAAAAATATTGTCTTATTCAGTTCTGTTCTTGGTGAAAAATGCTGTCTGATTCAGTTCTGTTCTTGGTGAAAAATGATGTCTTATTCAGTTCTGTTCTGGATGTAAAGTGCTGTCTTAGTCAGTTCAGCTGTTGGTGAAAAATGATGTCTTATTCAGTTCTGTTGTTCGTGAAAAATGCTGTCTCATTCAGTTCTGTTCTTGGTGAAAAAAAATGCTGTCTCATTCAGTTCTGTTCTGGATGTAAAATGCTGTCTCATTCAGTTCTGTTCTGGATGTAAAATGCTGTCTCATTCAGTTCTGTTCTTGGTGAAAAAAATGCTGTCTCATTCAGTTCTGTTCTAGATGAAAATATGCTGTCTCATTCTGTTCTGTTCTTTGTGAAAAATGCTGTCTCATTCAGTTCTGTTCTTGGTGAAAAAATGCTGTCTCATTCAGTTCTGTTCTTGGTGAAAAAATGCTGTCTCATTCAGTTATGCTCTAGGTGAAAAAATGCTGCCTCATTCAGTTATGCTCTAGGTGAAAAAATGCTGCCTCATTCAGTTCTGTTCTTGATGAAAATTGCTGTCTCATTCAGTTCTGCTCTAGATGTGAAGTGCTGTCTTATTCAGTTCTGTTCTAGTTGAAGCAGAACTATCTCAATCGTTTTTGTTATACATCAAAACTATGTGAGGTATATTTGTTAAACATCAAAACTTTGTGAGATATATTTGTTATACATCAAAACTTTGTGAGATATATTTGTTATACATCAAAACTATGTGAGATATATTTGTTAAACATCAAAACTTTGTGAGATATATTTGTTATACATCAAAACTATGTGAGATATTTCTGTTCACTGCTCACATACCGTCGCAGTCATTTATGTTCTGCATAAAAGAAATGTTGCAATAGCTATTTCTGTTTCAGCAAATTGTCCCAGGCATTTGTTTCTACATGAGGTATGGTTCTAGGTAGAAGACATTGTTCCAGTCACTTTTTGTCTAAATGAAAAATAATGTCTAAGCCATTTTTGTTCTATATAAAGAATATGGTTTGTGTTATTTATGTTCTAGATGAAAGATACGGTCTGTGTTATTTATGCTCTAGATGAAAGATGCGGTCTGTGTTACTTATGTTCTAGATGAACGGTTTGTGTTATTTATGTTCTAGATGAAAGATACGGTCTGTGTTATTTATGTTCTAGATGAAAGATACGGTCTGTGTTATTTATGTTCTAGATGAAAGATACGGTCTGTGTTATTTATGTTCTAGATGAAAGATACGGTCTGTGTTATTTATGTTCTAGATGAAAGATGCAGTCTGTGTTATTTATGTTCTAGATGAAAGATACGGTCTGTGTTATTTATGTTCTAGATGAAAGATGCGGTCTGTGTTATTTATGTTCTAGATGAAAGATGCGGTCTGTGTTATTTATGTTCTAGATGAAAGATACGGTCTGTGTTATTTATGTTCTAGATGAAAGATGCAGTCTGTGTTATTTATGTTCTAGATGAAAGATACAGTATGTGTTACTTATGTTCTAGATGAAAGATACGGTCTGTGTTATTTATGTTCTAGGTGAAAGATACGGTCTGTGTTACTTATGTTCTAGATGAAAGATACGGTCTGTGTTATTTATGTTCTAGATGAAAGATGCAGTCTGTGTTATTTATGTTCTAGATGAAAGATACAGTATGTGTTACTTATGTTCTAGATGAAAGATACGGTCTGTGTTATTTATGTTCTAGGTGAAAGATACGGTCTGTGTTACTTATGTTCTAGATGAAAGATACGGTCTGTGTTACTTATGTTCTAGATGAAAGATACGGTCTGTGTTATTTATGTTCTAGGTGAAAGATACTGGATTATTGTATTTGTTCTAGATGAAACATACCATTATCATCAAAAGATGGCCAAGTCAGCCTATGACAACCTGCACTATCAAAGAAAGAGACAGAGCGGAATGACGCTTCATGGTAGCCAACCTTCGATGCGGAGACGGTACTCAATGATCATGATATGATGAAGCATGCCCCCCCCCCCCACCTCAATTTTTTCCTTGGAAGCAAATACTGTCTTAAATATAGGGAATGTAGATTTCAAAAGTTAAGATCCCAAAAAAGGGCAATCTTAGAGATTGTAACAATTGGAGAGGCGTGACACTTTTGTCAGTTGCCTCAAAATTATTCTGTAAAATCATCCTAAATAGAATAAAGGATTCAATAGATACAGTAATGCGTGAAGAACAGGCTGGGTTTAGAAAAGGGAGAAGCTGTCTTGACCACATTTTCACTCTACGACTTATATTGGAGGAACACATTGAAAAGCAAAAACCTTTTGTACTTAACTTCATCGACTTCAAAAAAGCATTTGATAGTATTCATAGAGATTCTTTGTGGAAAATTCTGAAGCAATATGGCTTACCATCAAAAATCATAAATATTATCAAAGACATGTATGATGGTTACACATGTGCAGTTCGAACAGAGGAAGGACTGAGCGAATGTTTCCCAATAGAAACTGGGGTTAAACAAGGATGTATTTTATCGCCCTTGTTATTTGGAATTGTTATGGACTTCATAATGAAGAAATGCTGCACTGGTAATAAAGGCATCGAATGGATACAAGGAGACCATTTGGAGGACCTGGACTTTGCTGATGACATAGTTCTCATCAGCAATCAGATAAAAACGATGCAGGAAAACACAAATGAACTATCATCAATAGCCAGCAAAATTGGGCTTGAGGTCAATCATGAAAAGACTAAAGTCATGAAAAGTTTAATTCCAACAAGTGACAAAATATACATGGAAAACAAACCAGTAGAAGAGATCGATCACTTCATCTATCTTGGAAGTCACATTGATCGAGAAGGGGATACGAGCAAAGAAATTAGAATCAGACTGGCTAAAGCAGCAATGTCTTTCAGAAGCCTTGAAAAGTTGTGGAAATCAAAACTCATTAGCACAAACACA
This sequence comes from Megaustenia siamemsis, assembly GCA_032433765.1. NCBI lineage: Eukaryota > Metazoa > Mollusca > Gastropoda > Stylommatophora > Ariophantidae > Megaustenia > Megaustenia siamemsis. The sequence continues at coordinate 30,839,587 of JAVIAB010000139.1, read as the reverse complement.
AAACTTAGGCTATTCAAATCAAATGTACTATCAACCCTTACGTATGCGTGTGAAAGCTGGAAAACAACAAGAGATATAGAAACAAAGTTGAACGCATTCGAAAATAAATGTATAAGGAAAATACTTGGTATAGAATGGAACGAATTCAAAACAAACGAGGAAATTAGAGAAATCGCCAATCAACCACTAATATCTTCAGTAATAAAGAAAAGACGATGGTCATACGTTGGACATGTGATGAGAAGAGATAATAATCGAATAGCAAAGCAAGCCCTCATATGGGAAACAACAGGTAAAAGAAAAAGAGGAAGACCCAGGGAGACACTGAGAAGAACATTGATGAGAGAGGCAAGAGCAGCAGGAATCGGCTCCCTCAATGAGATAGAACTGCTTGCACAGAACAGAGACAGATGGCGAGATTTGATAAAATATCTTTAAAAGAAAACTGCTAGAACAAAAATTCATATAGGAGAAGGTGTATCTTGGTCTACGCCCTATGGGCCGGTTACGGCTCGAAAGGTCAATAGATAGATAGATAGATTTCAAAACAAATATTATTTAATCACTTTTGGAAATGTGAAATGTTATATAGTTTTATCGCTTGATGAATTGAAATAAGGACGTCATTAAATTCTCTTTCTTTTTATGAATATGCCACGAAATGTATGTACTTCTATTCTATTCTATTCTATTCTATTCTATTCTATTCTATTCTATTCTATTCTATTCTATTCTATACTATTCTATCCTGTTCTATTCTATTCTATTCTATTCTATTCTATTCTATCCTGTTCTATTCTATTCAATACTATTCTATCAATGGAAAGAATTTCAAGGCAGTTAGGAAGCCAAATATATCCACCACCACGTCTCACATCATCATCATGTGCCATACCGGTTGGCGTAGGCGATCATGTCCTTCCACAACCTTTTATCTACAGTGCATCGTATCAGTTCTGTTGTTGACTGTTCTCCATGCCATGACACCACGCTATCTAGTATTTTCTCTCTTTGCCGTCCGCGATCTCTTTTTCCTTTTATTTTTCCAGTTGTAACCAAGTATTCCACCTTTCCTCTTCTCGTGATGTGCCCGAAAAATGTTGATTGTTTCTTTCTGATGTTTTTTAGGAGTTACCTTTTTGTGTTGGCCTCTTTGAGAACTTCCTCATTACTACCACTTCTCACATCATTTCCTAAAATGCTTTGGTAAATTTTGTTGACAAGGTCGCCTTGTGCACGTCCCACCCGATTCGATTGCATAGGCGACGATTGGAACCTCCGACGATAGTTACCTCTTATAACAAGCGGATCAGGTAGCAGTGGTACTATTCTTTTCTACGCCCACCTTAAGGGCCCCGGTTGCCTAGTCTGAAGATGTATACTTAAATGTATAAAATAAGTTAAACAAATTAATAACCAGCGATAACAAAAATAAAAAGAAAATAGGCAAGTATAATATGAATTCATAGAAAAAATGCCTGAAACGATTCTCATATTAAAAAAAAATAATGGGTTAGCGAAATAAACAATATCAGAGACAGAAATATCTAGGATAAAAAGCTATAATAACCGATAAAAATATTGAAGTACTCAATATCATAAATTAATAATATAATAATAATAATCATCATCATTGAGTGCCCTTCGGCATCGAGGGTTGGCTACCATGGAGCGCCATTGCACTCTGTCTCTTGCTTTGATGGTGCAGATTGACATAGGTTGACTTGTCCATCTTTTGATGTTACTCGTCCATGTTAGTCGTGGTCTGCCTGTGCCTCTTTTACCTTGTATTTTCTCTTCCAATATTACTTTTAATATGCTGTTGTGTCTTTTAACATACCCCAAAAATTTCATTTGAATAATACAATACAATACAATACAATACAATACAATACAGTACAGTACAGTACAGTACAGTACAGTACAGTACAGTACAGTACAGTACAGTACAGTACAGTACAGTACAGTACAGTACAGTACAGTACAGTACAGTACAGTACAGTACAGTACAGTACAGTACAGTACAGTACAGTACAGTACAGTACAGTACAGTACAGTACAGTACAGTACAGTACAGTACAGTACAGTACAGTACAGTACAGTACAATACAATACAATACAATATAATATAATATAATATAATATAATATAATATAATATAATATAATATAATATAATATAATATAATATAATATAATATAATATAATTATAATTCATAATTAGTTGTACAGGGTACAGTACTGGATGATGACTACTACATCAGGTATCCTATCCAGTCATCAAATTGGTGATATCCAATGTAAATGTTCCTTCCTACCTACCTAGCTATGCTGGCCAACCTTAGTAAGTGTGATCATGCAATCTTCAAAGTTTTGGTCATATCTTCATTTAGATCGTCACATTCTCAGTTTCCAAAAAAATAAACCCTCCATTATTGATCTTTCAAGGCCTGGTGACTTTTATTATCTCTAATTTTTTTTTTTTTAATCTTGTTTTTAAAACCAAGATTCACGTGCTTGTTTTAATTTATAACAAATTCCCCGAACGATACATTCGTTCGTTCCTTTGTCTAATAGTTTGTAGCGACTGAATTGTCTATCCAGGATATTGAAAAGACTTTTTTGTCTATTCAAGGAGTTTGTAGTGTCTTATTGGTCTCTCCATGATATTAGAAATAATTGTTTGTCGAAACAAATTTTTGAAGTGATTTATTGGTCTGTCCAGGATAGTAGAAATACGTGTACGTCTAACCAAATTTTTGTATATATTGGTCTGTCCAGGATAGTAGAAATACGTGTACGTCTAACCAAATTTTTGTATATATTGGTCTGTCCAGGATAGTAGAAATACGTGTACGTCTAACCAAATTTTTGTATATATTGGTCTGTCCAGGATATTAGAAATACGCGTTTGTCTAAGCAAATTTTTGAAGTATATATTGGTCTGTCCAGGATATTAGAAATACGTGTTTGTCTAAACAAATTTTTGAAGTATATATTGGTCTGTCCAGGATATTAGAAATACGTGTTTGTCTAAACAAATTTTTGAAGTATATATTGGTCTGTCCAGGATATTAGAAATACGCGTTTGTCTAAGCAAATTCTTGTAGTCACTTATTGGTCTATCCATGATATTAGACATACTTTTTTTAGTCTATCCACAAATTTTGAGTTTAATTTGCAAGATGGTGAACTTTTGGTTGAAATAGTGTCATCATCAGGATATAGATAAATGTGTACAGTTACTATTTTTAGTTATAATCGCACGCGATGGCTATTTTTGTACTCCGGGATTTCCACAAAATAATCGTTTTTTTTTTTATTTATGAAGATCAAACGTCGAAGATCTATCTATCGTGACATCATTAATGTCAGCTTCATAATAACTGTTAAAGTATGAACACTAAAGGGAGACAATATACCAGACAATACACTGTTTGTGGTAAAGAACAGTGAACACAAAGGTAAAAGTATAAAATAGACTCGAAGAATTTCATTGCATATTCAAGATTGCAACAATGAGGAAATTATGAAACTGGTAACAAGAAACTATGAAAGTGTCAACAAAAGCACGCTGGAGTTTCAAAATATTAATTCATCATTCATCATAATTATTCATCATCATCAGCATCATCAAGTACCCGGCCTGCTGGCGTAGGTGATCATGTCTCTCCACAGCTTTCGATATCGACAGTTATTTATCGTTTCTGTTGTTGACCTTCTGCCAAGCCATTCCCTTAAGCTGTCTGGTATTTTTTCTCTTTGCTTCCCTCTATCTCTTCGTCCCTCAATTTTTCCAGTTGTTCTCTTCTCATTACAAGGCCAAAAAATGATGATTTTTTTCTTCCTAATATTGGAAATTAGCTCTCTTTTTGCTTTGACTCTTTCAGAACGTTTTCATTACTCTTCTTAGCTGACCATGGTATTCTCAACATTCTTCTGTAAAACCACATTTCTACAGACTCCAGCGATTTTCATGTCTGTTGTCCTATTGTCCATGATTCACATCCATATGTTAAGACTGGCTCTAAATAACATTTAAGAACTCTTTTTCTAATGTACAATTAACATACTAAAACAATAAGAAAAAACCGTTGTACAGTAAATTCCAAAAGTAAGCCGAAAGAATAACAACTAAATGCAACCTGGCAAATAACAGATAGGACTAAGGCCAAATAAATAAAATGACAATATTGAATAGTATAACATATTATTGAAGAGAAAATAGCACTCTATCAAAATTATTATTTTTTTTTTAAAGCGTGTAACGTATAGGTATTTCCTACCAGTATAATAACCAATGAAATAGAAAAATAGGAACAATCTCCTGTCATGTCTCGAGTGTGTGGCCTAATGATGTTAGTGTTATTAATTTTATTTTTGGGTAATTTGGTCATAATTATGCCAAAGTTGTCTTCCCCCTCCCCCCCAAAAAAAATATGGAACCCATTAAAAGCAGAGTGAACCTAAAAGCTATCGATCGGGATCGAACCTGATCTCTTGTCAATAAATCAGTTCACTAACCGATACTATACCTCTTATATACTTGATTAGTGGGCCGTAACGTTTGGCGCAAATTCCAAATCTCCATATCTGACTATTCACTGCTGGACCAAGTATATATTTTTGTTTGTTTTAAAGCCCACAACTGAGACGTCTCTATTAACTGCTAATATAGACTAGCATATATATAAAAAAAAAAAAAGTAAAGTACCCCCCGTCACGCCAAGTGGCGTATAGGGAAATATGGTGTTAGTGACCCTATATTTTACAGACCTTCAGCACATGATTTTTTGGGGTAATGTGGTCAGTATTACGCCCGTGCTGCTTTTACTTTCCCAGAAAAAATCCGGTACCCATTTAAGGCTGGGTGAACCCGGAGCCGTCGGTTGGGATCGAACCCTACCCCTTGTCCGTAGTAGTCCAGTTCACTAACCACTGAGCAATCACGGCTCCTACTAATTTTTAGGGAATTAGTAAAACCCAGGTGTCCTTGCCAGGATTACGAACCCCGGCTGTTGCCGTGGTAAGCCAACCGAGTGTAGTCTGTACAAATTAAACTTTAATGTCTTCGGAGGCGTTTACTTTTGAGGATAAATAGTCTATTTTCTAGAGCTTGAGTGCATTACCAGCTATCAAATCCATGTTAACACGGACATCACATACAAGTAGTGGGATTCAATGAAGCCTCGTCCTTCGAGCGACCTTGACTTCAAAAGTTCCAGAGTTCGAAAACAAAATTCTGGGAAATGTTTGTCCAGAGTTCGAACTACGCATGCGCAATGAACAAGATGTCTTCCGTAAGTGCATTTTATGTTTTTGTGGTGCACTTAAGGTATATTTTGCGTTACGTTCGTGTATTTGTAGTGCTTTTTCAACTTTATTTTTTGGTGTGTGTAGTTGCATATAACCATTATCTGTTACATCCAAATAAGAGTGTGGAAGCAATGAAGCCTAAGATGAAAGTTGAAGTATTAACAAATGAAATAAAAGAATTAATTTAGCATAAAGCTTGAAGGCCGTACACGTGTCAGGGATTTAGTACAGAGAGAAAGTTAACCAAAACCTTCAACCAGTAGTGCTAAGTGCAAGAACGGAGAGAGAGAGAGAGAGAGAGGCGGAGAGAAAAAGAGAGAAAGAGAGAGTGAAGCACAGTTATTTTGTGTGCTTGTAGTAAATAATGGTGTGCTTATAGTAGTTAATCTAATATTAGGAAGAAACAATTATAAATTTTTTGGCCATTTATTGAGAAGAGAACAGCTGGAATATATTGTAACAAATGGAAAAATCAAGGGACGAAGAGACAGAAGGAAGCAAAGAGAAAAGATACCAGACAGCGTATGAGAATGGCTTGGCAGAAGGTCAACAGCGGAAATGATAAATAACTGTCGAGATCGAAAGTTGTGTAGTGACATGATTGCCTACGCCTGCAGGCATGGCACTTGATAATGATGATATATATATATATATATATATATATATATATATATATATATATATATATATATATATATGGAAGTCTTCTGGTAATAGAGGCACCACGGAGAGGTGTAGCTGGGTCTGGATGGTTCTGATTCACCGCTCCTCGCGCTAGCCATCAGCTGTGAGTCGCTGACAACTTTCAGCCCTGATACTGTAAGGTGCTCAATCGCCTCCGGGTAGACATGGATTTTTTCATTTCAATAGGTGGTTTATCATTTCAATATATGGTTTATAATTTGCGGTCTATTGTTTGATGTGAGACGGGGATAATCCGACGACTAACACGGAATTGGACTCAAAAACGATGTCCTAACATCATCAAGCGCTATGCATTTTAAAAAAATATGATAATCGTCATTTTCAGGAGGGCGTGAACTTCCGGTCAATATGGCGGATAGGCGGCAGGAACCATTGAAGACTATATTTGAAAAGTGTTCCTTGTTGCAGTTTCCTCATATTCCAAGTCCAGCTTGTTGCAGGAGCTACTGAGTTAAGTGCTCTGTGCACACCGTGAGCTGTGTGTTTCATCCGTCTTGATCGTGTTTCGATATTGCAATTGTTTACGATGAATGATGATATCGTATGATAAGGAACAGTTGGCTGTGTTCACTTTCTGTGCGGTTTCGCCTTATGTCTTTTGGTGTGTGCTGAGACTGTTATGATGGGGTCTACAGCTAACTTTCTTTGTTTTGGAGATGAGTTAGTAATTCGGATGATTCCACTAGCACGGGCTGTTGAGCAATTGTGGATTTTAATTCGTTTGCAGTGATACTGGGACCTTCCATAACCATATATATATATATATATATATATATATATATATATATATATATATATAACATTAGCATACTTTATTGCTTTTATGTTTCATTTAATTATTTAGGATATTTAGCGGTGTTATCTTTACCTTAAATTATTTGTATTTGCTATATACATTTACTATAACATTTGTCGGCACTGTTCATGGGTTGCTAGTAGATTAATTCATTTACCATTTTTGGCAATGAAACCAAAATGATTCGGACTTCGAACAGCTCAGAGTTCCAATTTGCTATTCAGTCTGGGTTTCAATTCATTATTGTTGTTTCCCATCTGTACATAATCGCATACATTGACAATGAGAGAGATTACAGTAAACAACGTTACTGTATTTGACTTCCGTTTCCCTATGATATTCTTTTCCCCTCTTCTGCTTCTGTTGCTTTCAGCGTCGGTAGAAAGAATATCATGTAAGCATCAATGTTCTATGTGTGTCTCATGCATGTTGCTTACCATCGCTACTGTTTCGTTATCAACTCTATACCTTGTCATCACTATTCCGGCGAACAACGTATCCAATTCCGTAGGGAAGTTGATTTGAGCTCTTCCAATGTTTCGTCTTCTTTCTTCACTTCCTCTTGTACGCGTTCGGGTGTCGAGGGAGATAACAAAGTTCTGGTTCTCGCCCTTTTGGCGGCTTCACTTGTTGTCAATTGGTGCTTTTGTAGCGCTTCTTTGATGTTCCCAATTTATTTTGGGTTTGCCTCTTGCTCTTCTGGGAGCGCGATTGCTTAGTGGTTAGTGAACTGAACTACAACGGACAAGAGGTAGGGTTCGATCCCAACCGACGGCTTGCGGTTCACCCAGCCTTTAAGGGGTAGCGGATTTTGTCTGGGAAAGTAAAGCGGCACGGGCGTAATACCGACCACATTACACCAAAAATCATGTGCCGAAGGTCTGTAAAATTCATGGTCACTAACACCATATTCCCTATACGCCACTTGGCGTGACGGGATAATTTACTTTTTTACTTTCTTGCTCTTCTGCTTTCTCTTCTTGTAATGTATACCTTGTATGGTAAGGAATCACACGTCATTCTTTAGCAAACCAGTTTGTTGGATCTTTCACTAGTGAACGATATAGTTTAATGATCTCTATATAATAATACAAGTGCCTAAGTGCTACACCATCTGTGTTATGATATATATTGTCTTATATATATTTATCTATGTATTGTCCTTTCGAGCCGAAGACGGCACATAAGGCAGAACCACAATCTCAAAAACAGAAGCATTGCTTGCAGAAAAAAAAACGACAGAACACAATCAAAACTTATACATAGCCTTCATTGACCAGGAAAAAGCATTCGACAGAGTAAACAACTGTGAGAGATACTAAAAACATACGGAGTAAGCCAACATGAGAGATACTAAAAACATACGGAGTAAGCCAACATCTAACCAACCTTATTAAAAGTCTCTACGTCAACAGCAGCTGCAGGGTCAGAACAGTAGCAGGCTACACAGACCACTTCGAAGTTAGATCAGGTGTAAGACAGGAGTGCGTACTATCCCCCGTACTGTTTATTACATACATGGACCATATATGAAAGCTAGCCAACCCATCAGATACAGCGGAGATCAACGAGCTTCTATTTGCAGACGATCAGGCATTAATACATGAAACAATAGAAGACCTACAAGAACACTTAAACAAACTCAACATCTCAGGCACAAAATACATCATGAAAATCAACATCAACAAAACAGAAGTCATGAATGTCGCCAAAAATAAGCAGAACATCAACGTAACTATAGAAGGCAGACAACTAAAACAAGTAGAGGAATTCAAATACCTAGGAAGTCTAATGACAAACGATAATTCTCAAACAGCAGAGATAGAATCAAAATGCAACAAAGCTTGTCAAATCATCGGACAGTTATCATGATCGCTATTGTCCAACAAGGAAATAACTCTGGAGGCAAAACGAGCACTATACAATACAATCTTCATCCCAACGTTGTGCTACCAATGCCAGACCTGTCCCTAGATGCAAGAATAATAAGAAAATAACCCCTACAGAGATGAAATGTTTTAGACGAATGACAGGAAACAGTCTGAGAGATAAGATCAGAAATGAAGAACTGAGAAAAAAGCTAAGAATAGCACCTGCCCTAGAATATATAAGCAAACAACAGATAAAATGGTTTAGCCACGTGACACGGCAGAAAAAACAAAACACAACACAACGAGCCTTCAACAAACGTTGTGAGAACACCAGATCCAAGGGTCGACCACGAAAAAGATGGGTCGATAGAATATTAGAAGCACTAGGAAACATAACAGCAGCAGAGGCGAACAGAAGAGCAAAAGACCCCAAACTATATCTCCCCTCGACGCTGAAAGGCAGATGAGGAAGGAAAGAAGAAGAAGTAGAGGAAATCTTTATATATATATATATTGTCTTACATATGATGAGAAATTTAACTAATAGCATTTTAAAGGTGGAGTTTTGAGGTTTAAATTCACTTAATCGCTTCTTCTTTCAGGGAATGCGACCCAGTTCTTTCTCCCAAGACCTCTTTCCTTCTCTGATCAAGTACCCATTTATTCCTTATTTGTGTCAACTATATATAGAGCGTTTAAATATAATAAGCAAGATGGCCGTACAAGGGGAACAGCCGAAGCCTGTACGAGTAGCTAGAGATCGATAGGGAGTTCTCGTGAGGATCAAGATTTTAGAGCTTAGAATGTTCCAGAAATGAGTAAAGCGTGTTCGTTCAGGCGAGCCTGTTTATGATACCGAGCTGCCATTTCTCACACAGCCTCCTATCCTTTGTGAAGCGGGTTTTGTGACAAATAGTGCAAGTAATAATATAGAATGTAAGTGTTTGTAAGAATAGATACTGAAATGAACATTATATATATATATATATATATATATATATATATATATATATATATATATATATATATATATATATATACATATACATATATGTGTGTCATCATCGAGTATCATGCCTACGGGCGTAGATGATGATGTCTCTCCACAACTTACGATCTCGACAGTTATTTATCATTTCTGTTGTTGACCTTCTGCCAAGCCATTCTCTTAAGCTGTCTGGTATCTTTCCTCTTCGCTTTCCTAAATCTCTTCGTCCCTCAATTTGCCCAGTTATCAAACTATATTTTGTTTGTTCCCTTCACATTACATGGTCAAAAAATGATGATTGTTTCTTATTAATATTGTAAATGAGCTGTCTCTTTGCTTCGACCTCTGTCAGAACGTTTTCATTACTCTTCTTAGCTGTCCATGGTATTCTCTACATTCTTCTGTAAAACCACTTTTCTACAGCCTTCAGTGATTTTCTTGTCTGTTGTCCTATTGTCCATGATTCATATCCATATGTTAAGACTGGCTCTACATAACATTTAAGAACTTTTTTTTACTTATTCTTCCAATTGCCAAAAATACTTAGCACAGTGTCTTCTACTTTGTTCGGAAAGCTGCTTTTGCCTGAGCCATTCTGCATCTTACCTCTGTTGTACATCTACCATCTGAGGTTAACATTGTTCACATTTTATCACAACATTTACCCTCCATTCTTCAGTTGTCACTTCCAAATATTCCGTTTTCAGAAAATGTTCAAATAAGTGATCTTATTTATTCACTTGACTTTTGTCCAGGTCTTGTTTTTTAATGTTCGTGTCACCTTTATGTTTATTATTTTTTAAACTTCCTATGCTATGCTCAACATTTTACAGCAAAACCTCAGTTTTGTGGCCATCAAAATTGCTTATGTCTGCCGCCGGTAGCCGGAATTTACTTCTATATGTAAAGGTCTAGTTCTATAGATGATGAAGAGCTCCGTATCTAGATTAGATATGACAGTCACACACCATCACACTTGGACTATTGCTAGGGGTGCAGTAAATAAAAAACCGGAAAACCCTCAAAATAGCGTGACTTTTCAGCTATATGCGCTATACGTCACACTCTCTACTTTAGGGGTGCTCAGTAGTATAGTAGCTTAGTATGTAGAAGCACCCCACTGGGCTACCAACAACGGGTTCGGACAACCCGTGTCCAATTCCCGCTGGAAGCAGTGTGAGTTGAATTCATTGAATGAAAGCTGGGTGTGACATCAGAGTATAGAGTCATGGTTGAATTCATTGAGTCAGAGTTGGGTGTGGCATCAGAGTATAGAGTCATGGTTGAATTCATTGAATGAGAGTTGGGTGTGGCATCAGAGTATAGAGTCATGGTTGAATTCATTGAATGAGAGTTGGGTGTGGCATCAGAGTATAGAGTCATGGTTGAATTCATTGAATGAGAGTTGGGTGTGGCATCAGAGTATAGAGTCATGGTTGAATTCATTGAGTCAGAGTTGGGTGTGGCATCAGAGTATAGAGTCATGGTTGAATTCATTGAATGAGAGTTGGGTGTGGCATCAGAGTAGTTCGGACAACCCGTGTTCAATTGCTGGAAGCAGTGTGAGTTGTACTCGTAGATGGAAAAAAAAACAAATACCCCGCGGTCGACCACCCAACCGCTGGCAGAAATAGGTAAAAGAGTATAGTACTCTGGGAATGTGAGGAATTGCGCCTCGCAGCGTGAGTTTAGATACTTCAAACGACACTATCCAGAAGTCTCCGAACACTTCTAGATAGACGGCCGAGCACATATGTGTGAAAACTGGCGTGCTAAGACGCCGATTCAAGTCTCGTACTTTCTATCTATCTATCTATTGTCCTTTCGAGCCGAAGACGGCACATAGGGCAGAACCACAATCTCAAAAACAGAAACCTTGCGTGCCAAAATGGCACATATTGCAGAGATCACTGCTCTAAAATCTATGGCGCTGTTTCCATAACAATACTTTTTACAATGACAGCTTGTCAAGCCATCGATCAACCTCCTTAGTCGCCTCTTACGACATGCCTGGAAGGTCACAGTGTCACTATTCTTTACCTCCCTCATAATGAGGCCCCGGTAACACACAGGAAACACTCGTACTTTACCTTTACCATATTCTGGTGTATGAAAGACGGGTGACATATTATCAACGACCTCTATTTGCAATCAGTTTTGGCACGTTTAGTTTTGGCACGCCGAGTAACAATAGTCTTTGAAGGCCAATCACAATTTGTTGAATTTCAGAAAACACTGAAGCCAAACCTTCGGTCACCAACACAACGACTTATCTATCAATTATCGTCTATAATCGCACAGACTAATATGTAATTTGTACTGGGAGCAAACAGCAATAATAAAATATAACAAGGAGAACTCTAAACCCTTTGATATAAAAAGAGGAGTAAGACAGGGATGCATTCTGTCACCAAGATTGTTCAATCTATACGCTAAGCAAATCTTTAAAAACATCACAGAGATGCCAGGCTTAAACATTAATGGAAAGATAATCAATAACCTAAGATATGCTGATGACACTGTACTACTAGCAGAAAATCCTAATGATCTACAACAATTACTTAATGAAATAAACATGACAAGCAAAAAATATTGACTAGATATGAATATAAAAAAGACTAAAACTATGATCATAAACAAAGAAAATTCTCAAGACTTACAATTAAATATCAAAGTTGAAGAAATACATCTGGAGACTGTTCAGAGCTACAACTACCTGGGACATACTATAACCAGTGATGGAAAATGTACAACTGAAATAAATAAAAGAATAAGTATGGCAAAAAAGAAATTTCAATGCCATGAAAAGTTTACTAACATCAAAACAAATAACAACAGGGCTAAAACAAAGAATAGCAAAATGTTACATCTTCTCAATATTCCTGTATGGTGCAGAAACATGTGCATTAGACAAGAAAACAGAACAGAAAATTGAAGCCTTTGAAATATGGATTTATAGAAGAATAGATAGAATTGGATGGAAAGAAAAGAAAACAAACGATGAAGTTTTAAAACAACTAAAATGAAAAGAGAACTACTAAACACAATTAGAACAAAACAAATGAAATTTTTGGGGCATGTTAAAAGACACAACAGTCTAATACAAGTAATAGTGTAAGGGAAAATACAAGGTAAAAGAGGCGGAGGCAGACCAAGACTAACATGGACGAGTAACATCAAAAGATGGACAGATCAACAAAAATGTTGACAAAATGCACCATCAAAGTAAGAGACAAGAGTGGAATGACGCTCCATAGTAGCCAACCTTTGATGCGGAGATGACACTCAATGATGATGATGATGATGATAATCAAACAATCAGTCAGAGAGACCAGACATATGTCACGAAGAAAATGTTTAGCCATGTAATGTCTCAACAGAGCAGTCAATGCTCAGAGAATGAGAGGCAGGCCAGTGAGAAAATGGAATAAACAACAAAGAAGCGTAGGCAGGTCTTGGCTCCATTTGTGAACAAATACTTGCGTTCTACAGAGAAAGATGGAAGAAACGAGTAGTCATCATTGGCACTGTCTCAATGGACAACAAGTTCTACAGAGAAAGATGGAAGAAACGAGTAGTCATCATTGGTACTGTCTCCATGGACAACAAGTTCTACAGAGAAAGATGGAAGAAACGAGTAGTCATCATTGGTACTGTCTCAATGGACAACAAGTTCTACAGAGAAAGATGGAAGAAACGAGTAGTCATCATTGACACTGTCTCCATGGACAACAAGTTCTACAGTGAAAGATGGAAGAAACGAGTAGTCATCATTGACACTGCCTCCATGGACAACAAGTTCTACAGAGAAAGATGGAAGAAACGAGTAGTCATCATTAACACTGCCACCATGGACAACAAGTTCTACAGAGAAAGATGGAAGAAACGAGTAGTCATCATTAACACTGCCACCATGGACAACAAGTTCTACAGAGAAAGATGGAAGAAACGAGTAGTCATCATTAACACTGCCACCATGGACAACAAGTTCTACAGAGAAAGATGGAAGAAACGAGTAGTCATCATTGACACTGCCTCCATGGACAACAAGTTCTACAGAGAAAGATGGAAGAAACGAGTAGTCACCATTAACACTGCCACCATGGACAACAAGTTCTACAGAGAAAGATGGAAGAAACGAGTAGTCATCATTGACACTGCCTCCATGGACAACAAGTTCTACAGAGAAAGATGGAAGAAACGAGTAGTCACCATTAACACTGCCACCATGGACAACAAGTTCTACAGAGAAAGATGGAAGAAACGAGTAGTCATCATTGACACTGCCTCCATGGACAACAAGTTCTACAGAGAAAGATGGAAGAAACGAGTAGTCATCATTGACACTGCCTCCATGGACAACAAGTTCTACAGAGAAAGATAGAAGAAACGAGTAGTCATCATTAACACTGTCTCCATGGACAACAATTTAAAGGTGCAATCAACACATTTTCTGTGTGGAAACAAATTCATAAAATGGTTCACAAATACATTTCACATCCAACATTTATATCTCTGGGAGTTATAATCACAGGTGTACTTCCCCCATCATCCAGCAACTTAAAGTGCCAAGAAACGAATAGGTCGAAACACTTTCTCAACGTGTCTCCTTCTGGTGATCCCATTATTTATTATTATTGTTTCCAAATTGTCGGAATGATGTCATGAAACTTGTCTCTCAAATTTCTGCCTCTATAGTTCATCATTACTGCTATTAGTTGTCTATTGCATTATCCATTGTTAGTTGTCTAGTATACTAGTGTGTTTTATATGTTTTCCTCTCTCTCTCTCTCTCTCTCTCTCTCTCTCTCTCTCTCTCTTTTTATTTCTTCAATTTTTCCGGTTGTCACAATAAGTTTTAGTTATTTTTTCTCATTATTTGACAAAAAAGTAAATGCTTGTTTTCACGTGATGTTGGTAATAGCATTATATTTGTTAATTGACATTTTTAAAAAATTGTTACTTTGTTTTTAGATGCCAATAGTATTCGAAGAAACAATCAACATTTGTCAGGCCCATCACGAGAAGAGGAAAGTTGGAATACTTGGTTACAACTGGAAAAATATAGGGACAGAGAAATCGCGGACGACAAAGTCAGAAAATACTGGATAACTTGGTGTCATGGAATGGAAAACAGTCAACAACAGCAGAACTGATACGATGCAGGGGTAGATAGAAGATTGTGGAAGGACATGACCACCTGCGCCAACCGTTATGGCACATGATGAATAGTATTCGCAATATTTTTCAGTGAAAACCACAATTATTTAGCATGAAAAATTGTTGTTTGTTGCTTCATTGTCTACTGTAAGAAAGTCTTACCGTGTTGTCTGTAGCTCATTGTCTACTGTAAGAAAGTCTTACCGTGTTGTCTGTAGCTCATTGTCTACTGTAAGAAAGTCTTACCGTGTTGTCTGTAGCTCATTGTCTACTGTAAGAAAGTCTTACCGTGTTGTCTCTTGTTCCACTGTCTACTGTAAGAAAGTCTTACCGTGTTGTCTCTTGTTCCACTGTCTACTGTAAGAAAGTCTTACCGTGTTTTCTGGAACCACACTATTGATTAATAATGCAAACCGCGAAGAAGGAATTATAAAATTCCATCGAATATGTTGCTTTTTTTTTTCTAAAAGAGTAATCTCTTTAGCATGCCCAACTGAATAAATAAAACATACATTTTGTAAAACATCATTACAAGTTGAAGCGCCCAATTGCAACGACATGAAAGTCCGTACTTTATATCCAGCTATGAAACCAAGACAAGACGTTTTGTAAGAAAATGTTCTGGACTCAAGAAATGAAGTCAAGACACTTTGTAAAAAATGCCTTAGACTCAAGAAATCAAGACAAGACACGTTGTAAGAAAATGCCTTAGACTCAAGAAATCAAGACAAGATACTTTGTAAGAAAGCCTAGACTCAAGAAATTAAGACAAGATACTTTGTAAGAAAGCCTAGACTCAAGAAATCAAGACAAGATACTTTGTAAGAAAATGCCTTAGACTCAAGAAATTAAGACAAGATACTTTGTAAGAAAGCCTAGACTCAAGAAATCAAGACAAGACACGTTGTAAGAAAATGCCTTAGACTCAAGAAATCAAGACAAGATACTTTGTAAGAAAGACTAGACTCAAGAAATTAAGACAAGATACTTTGTAAGAAAGCCTAGACTCAAGAAATCAAGACAAGATACTTTGTAAGAAAATGTTCAAAAATCACTCAATAAAAACACAGAGGTTGTAAGAAAGTGTTTTAACTTCCACAAATCCGTAAACGCCGAAGAAAATAAAACGTTTATCAGAAATGCCAGTGGATCAAGCAAAAAAGTGCCTGGAAAAACCTAGTGACAACGGAAAATAAAGACTGCCAGGGAAGATAAGGATGTCAGAGAGGAAAGATGTGGGATTAATGATCAAATATTCACGAAGGCAATGAGGAAGAAGATTGAGTGTGAGTGACAGAAAGAGTGTTTAAGAAAGTTTTTTTATTTATTTTCGGGGGTGGGGATGGGGGGGGGGGTAGTTAGGTGGGAGGAGGAAAGAGAAATATGATTAAGGGAGGAAAGATAAATATGATTAAGGGAGGAAAGAGAAATATGATTAAGGGAGGAAAGAGAAATATGATTAAGGGATGAAAAAAGAAATATGATTAAGGGAGGAAAGAGAAATATGATTAAGGGAGGAAAGAGAAATATGATTAAGGGAGGAAAGAGAAATATGATTAAGGGAGGAAAGAGAAATATGATTAAGGGAGGAAAGAGAAATATGATTAAGGGAGGAAAGAGAAATATGATTAAGGGAGGAAAGAGAAATATGATAAAGAGAAATATGATTAAGGGAGGAAAGAGAAATATGATTAAGGGAGGAAAGAGAAATATGATTAAGGGAGGAAAGAGAAATATGATTAAGGGAGAAAAGGGAGAATGTGTTTAAACAAACGTGAAACGTGTGTAAGAAAAGAGAGGTATACAAATAGTGAAAACGATAGAGGATAAAAGGTGGGAGATCGAGGAGGAGATGGAAAGATTGGATTGTGAAGAAATTAAATTCTCCCAAAGGAAGATCGTAAAAGTATGAACCGATTGATTTAATAAATAACAAAACATGTTCATTACATCAACTATAAGTAAATTTTTTCTTTGGTAATTTATTTCCGTTTTAAGATTTTAAACTATTCCCTATTACTCACTGGGAGCCGCGATAGCTCTGTAGTTAGTGAACTGGACTACAAAGGACAAGGGGTAGGGTTCGATCCCAACCGACGGCTTCCGGGTTCACTCAGCCTTAAATGGGTACCGGATTTTTTTCTGGGAAAGTAAAGCAGCACGGGCGTAATACCGACCACATTACCCCAAAAATCATATGTTGGAGGTCTGTAAAATGTATGGTCACTAACACCATATTCCCTATACGTCACTAACACCATATTCCCTATACGTCACTTGGCCGGAAGGGGGTACTTTACTTTCTTTTTTTTTTTTTACATATTATTCACTGCTATGAAATCTCTTCTCCTCTTAAACAGACCAAATCTCTTGCACATACCAAACTATAAGCTCATGTACCCATGGCTGTGTGTACGCTTGTTACTGCACCGCTTCTATCTAACGGACCAAAGTAAAGCTTCACTCCTTGCCTGGGCTGACAGTAAAGAAAATAATGTGTTAGTGTCTATTTTTGGGTGATGTGGTCGGTATCACGTCAGGCCGCCTTCCAAAGAACAAAAATCTCTGGTACCATTTTATAAACTGGGTAAACTCATGGTTCTTATCGGTCTGAGAAAAAATCCACCACTTCTGGGATTCGAACCCGACTCCTTCTGATAAAGAAGTGAGCACACTAACCACTCAGCCATCAAGACTACCTAACGGGGCTGCGATTCCAGTAGCGTCCGACATCACCAATCATTGACTACAAACTCTTCTTAACGCTGGATAAGTCACAATGACATGCACCTACGTACGAGAGGTATATACTGTACAGAACAAGCAGCTGTAAGCAACTATGTAAAGCCCCTGTCAGCCGTGAATTATATAGTAATGACCAGAGGCATTTAAATGAATTGAATGAATAAAAAAAGCTAAAAGGAGCAATTTTAAGAAAAAGGGAATATGGAAATTTAAATTGTTCAGTGTTCTACTAAATTCGACCAATGTTTGATAACGTCATTCAAAACTATGACAAACAAGGTCAATTCTCTATAAACTGAGTTACATCGAACTAAATTAAGTCAGTGTTAGGTTAAATGTGTTCAATATTAGGCTAAAGTAATTTAATGTTAGACTAAACGTATTGAAAATTAGACTAAAGTAATTTAATGTTAGACTAAACTTATTTAACATTACACTAAACTTATTTAACATTAGACTAAAGTAATTTAATTTTAGACTAAACTTATTGAACATTAGACTAAAGTAATTTATTGTTAGACTAAACTTATTTAACATTATATGGCCTTTTTCGTCTTGTCAGACAGTCTAGTGGAGCCTATTGTGTATTTTGTTGAGGTTATGTTTTTTGTCGAACAGCTTCTCTCGTGGCTAATTCTACCAATGACAAACATATACGGCCACAGAATGAACAAGTCATGCCCACTGATGAACAAGTCAGGCCCACCGATCCACAGGGTTTTCCATCCTTTTTCATGAGTCTTTTCTCTTCTATGTTTTGCCTCAGCACAGTCTCAAATGATGTTATACCATTCCTTATGCATGCTCTCCACGATGTGCGATCCCTAGCCAGATGTTCCCAGTCATTTTCACAGATGAAGAAGTCATTCAGAGATGATTTACAGATATCTCTATATCGTAGTTTAGGTCTGCTGGTTTGTCTTTTTCCGTGTATTAGTTCACCATATAGTATTTGCTTGGGGATGCGTTTTGCATTTTTTTTTTTTTGCAATTTAACATAAGACTAAAGTAATTTAATGTTAGACTAAACTTATTTAACATTAGACTAAAGTAATTTGATGTTAGACTAAACTTATTTAACATTAGACTAAAGTAATTTGATGTTAGACTAAACTTATTCAACATTAGACTTAAGTAATTTGATGTTAGATTAAACTTATTTAACATTAGACTAAAGTAATTTGATGTTAGACTAAACTTATTCAACATTAGACTAAAGTAATTTATAGTTAAGACTAAACGTATTTAACATTAGACTAAAGTAATTTATTGTCAGACTAAACTTTAAAATAGCAGGCAAAAATAACGTCTAGATGGACTAAATTTATTCAACATTAGACCAAATAAATTTATTTTTAGACTAAACTTATTCAACATTAGGCTAACGTAAATTATTGTTAGAATAAACTTGAACAATATTATACTAAACTAAGACGTAAACGCATCCAACATGTTTCTGTGGCGTCCACGTGTCGATCATTTCTCTTCGTTGCCGGCACTAGCATCATCTGTTATGGAAGAATATGTCTTCTGGTTTACAGCTAGATGTGATATTTGCGATTTCCGGCCCACAACTTCCATCTTCAGCTTGGCATTTCTAAGTACTAGATTGTCTTCTCTCTCGATTCCTGCTAGCTTTAGCTGGTTGGCTAAGTACTAGATTGTCTTCTCTCTCGATTCCTGCTAGCTTTAGCTGGTTGGCTAAGTACTAGATTGTCTTCTCTCTCGATTCCTGCTAGCTTTAGCTGGTTGGCTAAGTACTAGATTGTCTTCTCTCTCGATTCCTGCTAGCTTTAGCTGGTTGGCTAAGTACTAGATTGTCTTCTCTCTCGATTCCTGCTAGCTTTAGCTGGTTGGCTAAGTACTAGATTGTCTTCTCTCTCGATTCCTGCTAGCTTTAGCTGGTTGGCTAAGTACTAGATTGTCTTCTCTCTCGATTCCTGCTAGCTTTAGCTGGTTGGATAGTCTGTTACTAGTGACACCGCGAACAGATGGCAGGAGGGCCTAGATAGTTCTTCTTTAGCTATCACGGTGAGTGACAACAATTAACTATGGGTAGCTAATTGCATTCCCGACTCTAACATGTTACTCCACCGCCCCACTTCAAACATAAGCAAGGTAAAGGTAAAATGTGCGAGACTTGAATCGGCGTCTTAGCATGCATATGTGCTCCCCATTCGGGTGGTATTCCCAACTAGGCTACCGAGACCCCCAGTCGGGTGGTTTTCCCAACTAGGCTACTTAAGCCCCCAGTCGGGTGGTTTTCCCAACTAGGCTACCGATGCTACTAAACTATACCAATGTTAAACTTAGCTCGGTTTAACGTAAAACTAAACTATACCAATGTTAGATTTTACGCAAATAGTGTTAGACTAAACGTTAACAATACAAGACAACACTTTAACAAAACACCCAATCAATGAAGACTACAAGCGAGCAAAGAACACGACGAAGCCCCGTCACGCCTTGTGGTTGCGTTAAGGGAACATGGTGCTAGTTCCAATATTATGTTTAGACCATCGGCACATTTTTTAGCAATATGAACGGTATTACACCGCTGCCGTGTTTCTTCTCTCCACCCCCCCCCACAAAAAAAAAATAAATAAATAAATCCGGCACCCTTTTAAGGCTCCTGATCCTGGAAACCGTCAATCAGCAACGAACCGAACCTCTTGTCTATAGCGCCCAGGTCACTAAAACACTGAGCTATTGCGGCTCCCTACAGAGCGCTAAAATAAACGCTGTAAGATATTTTATTAACTTAAGACGACACTTGTTCAATCTATACTACACTTGTTCAATCTATACTACACTTGTTCAATCTATACTACACTTGTTCAATCTATACTACAATTGTTCAATCTATACTACACTTGTTCAATCTATACTACACTTGTTCAATCTATACTACACTTGTTCAATCTATACTACACTTCTTCAATCTATACTACACTTGTTCAACTTTCAACTAAACTTAATCTACATTGTTATCCAAAAAATGTGACAATAGTCACTAACATTATATTCCATATACGCCATCAATATTTGTGACGGAGTTCCTACTCTTCATTCTATTGTAGTCTATATTGGATTGAACTCTATTAAGATTTGACTAAACCCAGTCAGTGCTGGACTAGACTATCACAGTAGACCACACAGTCATAGAAACACAGTCAGTGCTGGACTAGACTATCACAGTAGACCACACAGTCATAGAAACACAGTCAGTGCTGGACTAGACTATCACAGTAGACCACACAGTCATAGAAACCCAGTCAGTGCTGGACTAGACTATCACAGTAGACCACACAGTCATAGAAACACAGTCAGTGCTGGACTAGACTATCACAGTAGACCACACAGTCATAGAAACACAGTCAGTGCTGGACTAGACTATCACAGTAGACCACACACTCATAAAAACACAGTCAGTGCTGGACTACACTGTCACGGTAAACTAAACTCAGCCAGTGCTGAACTACACTGTCACAGTAGTCTAAACACAGTCAGTGCTGTACTACACTGTCACAGTAAACTAAACACAGTCAGTGCTGGACTACACTGTCACAGAAGACTAAACACAGTCAGTGACGGACTACACTGTCATAGTAGACTAAACTCAGTCAGTGCCGGACTACACTGTCATAGTAGACTAAACTCAGCCAGTGCAGGATTACACTGTCACAGTAAACTAAACACAGTCAGTGCTGGACTACACTGTCATATTAGACTAAACTCAGTCAGTGCTGGACTACACTGTCACAGTAAACTAAACACAGTCAGTGCCGGACTACACTGTCATAGTAGACTAAACTCAGTCAGTGCTGGACTACACTGTCACAGTAAACTAAACACAGTCAGTGCTGGACTATACTGTCACAGTAAACTAAACACAGTCAGTGCTGGACTACACTGTCACAGAAGAATAAACTCAGTCAGTGCTGGACTACATGTAAACTAAACTCAGTCAAAGTTAAACTAAATAAAAAAAAAGAAGAGATTACAGTACAACACAATGAGACTGAGCTGAAAATGTACACTTCTGTGACAAGCGAGGAGTGAGCGTGTAGAGACAGACTACACGAGAGTCTGGTAACCGATCCAGCGCCGGGTGGTCTCTCCCTGATACAGCACATCTCGTGAGACTTCCGTCTTTACTTTAGTTCTCACTCGGATACGAGGGGCGTTATATCAAGGGCGCTGATATCCAAGGGCTGAGGGAATGGAGTAAGAGGGAGAAAGAGAGATAAGGATATGGAGGAGGAAAATTGGGAAAGGAGGAGCAGAGATGATCTTTTATGTGAGAGGCAGAGGGGTGGAGACATTTCTAAGAGAGAGAAGGGAGAATAAAGGTAATGGTTGAGAGATGAAAGAGTGGGAGCGTGAGTGTGAAATAGATAAAAGAGGCAGGAGTAAAGAAAAGGGCCAGGAGTAGAGAAAAGGGCCAGCAGTAGAAAAAAGGGCCAGGAGTAGAGAAAAGGGCCAGGAGTAGAAAAAAAGGCCAGGAGTAGAGAAAAGGGCCAGGAGTAGAGAAAAAAGCCAGGGGTAGACAAAAGGGGCAGGAGTTGAGAAAAGGGCCAGGAGTAGAAAAAAGGACCAGGAGTAGAGAAAAAAGCCAGGAGTAGAAAAAAGGGACAGGAGTAGAAAAAAGGGCCAGGAGTAGAGAAAAGGGCCAGGAGTAGAAAAAAGGGCCAGGAGTTGAGAAAAGGGCCAGGAGTAGAAAAAAGGGCCAGGAGTAGAAAAAAGGACCAGGAGTAGAAAAAAGGGCCAGAAGTAGAGAAAAGGGGAAGGATTAGAAAAAAGGGCCAGGAGTAGAGAAAAGGGCCAGGAGTAGAGAAAATGGCCAGAAGTAGAAAAAAGGGCCAGGAGTAGAGAAAAGTGCCAGGAGTAGAAAAAAGGGCCAGGAGTAGAAAAAAGGGCCAGGAGTAGAAAAAAGGGCCAGGAGTAGAAAAAAGGGCCAGGAGTAAAGAAAAGAGGCAGGAGTAGAGAAAAGAGGCAGGAGTAGAGAAAAGGGCCAGGAGTAGAAAAAAGGGCCAAGAAAAGAGCGAAGGAGAGTGAATGATAGACAGCTTTTGAGTCGCATATATTCATCATTATCATGTACCATACCGGTTGGCGTAGGCGATCATGTGCTTCCACAATCTTCCATCCACAGTGCATCGTATCAGTTCTGTTGGTGACTGCTTTCTATGCCATGACACCAAGCGATCCAGTATTTTCTCTCTTTGTAGTCCGCAATCTCTCTTTCCTTTTAAATTACCAGTTGTAACCAAGTATTCCAAATGTCCTCTTCTCATGATTTGCCCGAAAAATGTTGATTGTTTCTTTCTGATGTTTATTTTAGGAGCTGCCTTTTTGTGTTGGCCTCTTTCAGAACTTCCTCATTGGTCTTTTTAGCTGTCCAGGGAACTTTCAACATTCTTCTGAGAAATCCCATCTCTGTGGCCTCTAATCGTCTTTTCATTTGTTTGTCTACTGTCCATGATTCGCTTCCATAGGTCAGAACTGGTTCTATACAGCACCGATGAACTCTCTTTCTCATTTCTATTGACATAGATTTGTTGAATAAGATATTTTTCATTTTCTGAATAGCTATTTTGGCCTGAGCTATTCTGCTTTTTATTTCCGTGGTGCATCTTCCATCCGATGTTATTATTGTGCCCAAGTATTTTGAATATACATGTATTAGGTTACTTTATTGAAATAGTAAAGGGGAGAAAGTGTGTAACAAATAGTGAGAGAGATACACTGAGAGAGAGAGAGAGAGAGAGAGAGAGAGAGAGAGAAAGAGATATAGCGGGTGTAGGTAAAGTGAAGAAAAGAGGGAGAAGAGAAGTAAACACGAAGTTAGAAGAAGAAAGGGGGGGGGTAATGGAGAGTAAGATGGGAGTAAGTGAAAGAGAAGTGAGGAAAGGTTTTTGGTGAAGTAAGTAAAGAGCCCCGTCACGCCAATTGGGGTGTAGGGAATATGGTGTTAGTGACCATCAATTGTACAGACCTTCAGCACATGATGTTTGGGGTAATGTGGTCGGTATTACGCCCGTGCCACTTTACTTTCCCATAAAAAAAATCCGGTGCCAATTAAAGGCTGGGTGAACCCATAAGTCATCGGTTGGGCTCGAACCCTACCTCTTGTCCTTTGTAGTCCAGTTCACTATCCTCTGAGCTATCGTTGTTTGGTGAGGGAGGGGAGCAAAAGAAAGAATGACTGAAAGAGGGTAGGGGTTATTTTAACAAAAGAGATGGGTAGAATGATGGAGAGAGAAAGAGGGATAGAGGTAGAGAAGGGGATATGGGAGGAAACGGTGGGTGGAGATGTGAGAGTAAGAGAGTTTTAGAAAAGGAGAGAATTACAAAAAGCTAGGATAGATGAAAGAGAGGATGTTGTGTGTAACAAGAGTGAAGGTGACTTGAGAGGGTTGGTGTAAGAGGCAAAGAGAGAGAGAGAGAGAGAGAGAGAGAGAGAGAGAGAGAGAGAGAGAAAGTTAGAGAGGGAGAGAGATGGAGTCAGGAAAGGGGGAGATAACATTACATTTTGAGAAAGAAAGTGGGGGTGTGGGGAGGGCTAAAAGAAGAATTGAAGGAAAGAACGATAAAGGTAATGTGACCAAGAAAAGTGGCACTAGAGAGATTTTCGAAAAAAAGAAATGTTAAAAAATTGATAGCGTATGGGAGAAAACTAAAGAAAGTGTGTGGGAGAAAGCTAAAGAAAGTGTGTGGGAGAAAACTTGAGGATGTGTGTTGGAGAAAACTTGACAAAGTGTGTGGGAGAAAACTTGAAAAAGGACTGGGAATGGGACATAGAATGAAAGAGAAAAAAGTGAAGCAAGAGATAAAAAGTGGGAGTGAGTGAGAAAGAGAGACCAAAATGGAGTTGAGAATAAGTAAAGAGAGTGGAGAAGATGTGTGAAGGTAGAGCAATGAGAGAAGTTTTAGGAAGAAGAAGGTGAATGAGAGAAAGAAGGAGGAGTGAGAAAAAAAGAAGATGGGGTGAGAGAAAGGTAGGGTGAGAGAAAGGTAGGGTGAGATAAAGGTGGGGTGAGAGAAAGGTAGGGTGAGAGAAAGGTAGGGTGAGATAAAGGTATAGTGAGATAAAGGTGGGGTGAGAGAAAGGTGGGGTGAGAGAAAGGTGGGGTGAGAGAAAGGTGGGGTGAGAGAAAGGTGGGGTGAGAGAAAGGTGGGGGTGAGAGAAAGGTGGGGTGATAGACAGATGAAGAATGGGGTGAGAGAAAATTAGAAGGTGGGGTGAGAAAAATAAAAAGGTGGTAGGCGAGGTAATAAGAAAATAGAAATTAGAAGCACAAACTAAGTGCGAAAAAGACAAAAAGGTGGGTGGGGGAGGGGAGAAAAAAAAAGACATCGATAAGAGAAAAATAGAAATAGTTGAGAGTTAGAGAAAAAGAAGGACAAGAAAGCGAAAATGAGGGTGGGGTGAGAGAGAAAAATTTTGAAGAGAAATAGGAAGGTTGGGAGAGAGATAAGAAGGTTGTGAGAGAGATAAGAAGGTTGGGAGAGAGATAAGAAGGTTGGAAAGAGAGATAAGAAGGTTGGGAGAGAGATAAGAAGGTTGGAAAGAGAGATAAGAAGGTTGGAAGAGAGATAAGAAGGTTGGGAGAGAGATAAGAACGTTGGAAAGAGAGATAAGAAGGTTGGGAGAGAGATAAGAAGGTTGGGAGAGAGATAAGAAGGTTGGGAGAGAGATAAGAAGGTTGGGAGAGAGATAAGAAGGTTGGAAAGAGAGATAAGAAGGTTGTGAGAGAGATAAGAAGGCTGTGAGAGAGATAAGATGGTTGAGAGAGAGATAAGAAGGTTGGGAGAGAGATAAGAAGGTTAAGAGAGAGATAAGAAGGTTGGGAGAGAGATAAGAAGGTTGGGAGGGAGATAAGAAGGTTGGAAAGAGAGATAAGAAGGTTGTGAGAGAGATAAGAAGGTTGGGAGAGAGATAAGAAGGTTGGAAAGAGAGATAAGAAGGTTGTGAGAGAGATAAGAAGGTTGGGAGAGAGATAAGAAGGTTGGAAAGAGGGATTAGAAGGTTGGGAGAGAGATAAGAAGGTTGGGAGAGAGATAAGAAGGTTGGGAGAGAGATAGGAAGGTTGGGAGAGAGATAAGAAGGTTGGGAGAGAGATAAGAAGGTTGAGAGAGAGATAAGAAGGTTGGGAGAGATATAAGAAGGTTGGGAGAGAGATAAGAAGGTTGGGAGAGAGATAAGAAGGTTGGGAGAGAGATAAGAAGGTTGGGAGAGAGATAAGAAGGT
The DNA here is from genome assembly GCA_032433765.1 of Megaustenia siamemsis. Lineage (NCBI taxonomy): Eukaryota > Metazoa > Mollusca > Gastropoda > Stylommatophora > Ariophantidae > Megaustenia > Megaustenia siamemsis. Next base: position 30,813,752 of record JAVIAB010000139.1, on the reverse strand, counting down.
TGGGAGAGAGATAAGAAGGTTGAGAGAGAGATAAGATAGTTGGGAGAGAGATAAGAAGGTTGGGAGATAGATAAGAAGGTTGGGAGAGAGATAAGAAGGTTGGGAGAGAGATAAGAAGGTTGTGAGAGAGATAAGAAGGTTGAGAGAGAGATAAGAAGGTTGGGAGAGAGATAAGAAGGTTGGGAGAGAGATAAGAAGGTTGAGAGAGAGATAAGAAGGTTGGGAGAGAGATAAGAAGGTTGGGAGAGAGATAGGAAGGTTGGGAGAGAGATAAGAAGTTTGTGAGAGAGATAAGAAGGTTGAGAGAGAGATAAGAAGGTTGGGAGAGAGATAGGAAGGTTGGGAGAGAGATAATAAGGTTGTGAGAGAGATAAGAAGGATGGGAGAGAGATAAGAAGGTTGGGAGAGAGATAAGAAGGTTCGGAGAGAGATAAGAAGGTTGGGAGAGAGATAAGAAGGTTGGGAGAGAGATAAGAAGGTTGGGAGAGAGATAAGAAGGTTGGGAGAGAGATAAGAAGGTTGGGAGAGAGATAAGAAGGTTGGGAGAGAGATAAGAAGGTTGGGGAGAGAGATAAGAAGGTTGGGAGAGAGATAAGAAGGTTGGGAGAGAGATTAGAAGGTTGTGAGAGAGATAAGAAAGTTGGGAGAGAGATAAGAAGGTTGGGAGAGAGATAAGAAGGTTGGGAGAGAGATAAGAAGGTTGGGAGAGAGATAAGAAGGTTGGGAGAGAGATAAGAAGGTTGGAAGAGAGATAAGAAGGTTGTGAGAGAGATAAGAAGTTTGGGAGAGAGATAAGAAGGTTGTGAGAGAGATAAGAAGGTTGAGAGAGAGATAAGAAGGTTGGGAGAGAGATAAGAAGGTTGGGAGAGAGATAAGAAGGTTGGGAGAGAGATAAGAAGGTTGAGAGAGAGATAAGAAGGTTGGGAGAGAGATAAGAAGGTTGGGAGAGAGATAGGAAGGTTGGGAGAGAGATAAGAACGTTGGGAGAGAGATAAGAAGGTTGGAAAGAGCGATAAGAAGGTTGGGAGAGAGATAGGAATGTTGGGAGAGAGATAAGAAGGTTGGGAGAGAGATAGGAAGGTTGGGAGAGAGATAAGAAGTTTGGGAGAGAGATAAGAAGGTTGGAAAGAGAGATAAGAAGGTTGGGAGAGAGATAGGAAGGTTGGGAGAGAGATAGGAAGGTTGGGAGAGAGATAGGAAGGTTGGGAGAGAGATAGGAAGGTTGGGAGAGAGAGAGGAAGGTTGAGAGAGAGATAAGAAGGTTGGAAAGAGAAATAATAAGGCTGGAAAGAGAGATAGGAAGGTTGGGAGAGAGATAGGAAGGTTGGGAGAGAGATAGGAAGGTTGGGAGAGAGATAGGAAGGTTGGGAGAGAGAGAGGAAGGTTGGAAAGAGAGATAAGAAGGTTGGGAGAGAGATAAGAAGGTTGGAAAGAGAGATAAGAAGGTTGGGAGAGAGATAAGAATGTTGGAAAGAGAGATAAGAAGGTTGGAAAGAGAGATAAGAAGGTTGGGAGTGAGATAAGAAGGTTGGGAGATAGATAATATGGTTGGGAGAGAGATAAGGTGGGCTGAGAGAAAGAAGGAGGAGTAAGAGTAAGAAAATGATGGACGGTATGGTGAGAGAAAGAAGAAGGTGGAGTGAGAGAAAAGAAATGTGTGAGGTGAAGAAAGAAGGTGAGGTGAGAAATTGAAGAGGGTGGGGTGAGAGAAAGAAGAAAGTGAATGTGAGAGAAAGAAGAAGGTGTGTGTGAGAAAATAAAAAGTGCGTGAGAGAAAGAAGGTGGGGAGATAGAAAGAAGGTGGGGAGACAGAAAGAAGAGGTGGGTGTGAAAGAAAATAGAAGGTGGGGGTGACAGATAAAAGGTAGGGGTGAGAGAAAGATGAGGGTTGGGTTGAGAAAAAGAAAAGGGCGGGGGTGAGAGGAAGAATGTGGTGGAGAGAAAAAAGAAGGTGGTGAGAGAAAAAAAGGTGGGGGTGAGAGAAAGAAGAGGGTGGGGTGACAGAAATAAGAAGGTGGGGGGGAGAGAAAGAAGAGGGTGTGTGTGAGAAAAAAGAAATGTGTGTAGTGAAGAAAGAAGAAGGTGGGGAGGGGAAGAGAAACTGAGTCGGGTGGGGTGAGAGAAAGAAGAAGGTGGGTGAGAGAGAAAAGAAGGTGAGGGTGAGAGAAAGAAAAAGGTGGATGAGAGAGCAAAGAATGTGAGGGTGAGAGAATTAAGAAGGTGGGTGAGAGAGAAAAGAAGGTGAGGGTGAGAGAAAGAAAAAGGTGGGTGAGAGAGCAAAGAATGTGAGGGTGAGAGAATTAAGAAGGTGGGTGAGAGAGAAAAGAAGGTGAGGGTGAGAGAAAGAAGAAGGTGGAGTGAGAGAAGGAAGGTGGGGGTGAGAGAAAGAAGAAGGTGGGATGTGAGAAAGAAGGTGGGATGGGAGAAATACGAAAGTGGGGTGAGAGAAAGAAGAAGGTGAGGTGAGAGAAAGAAGAGGGTGGTGGTGAGAGAAAGAATGTGGCGTGAGAGAAAGAATGTGGGGTGAGAGAAAGAAGGTGGAGTGAGAGAAAGAAGAAGGTGGGGTGAGGGAAAGAAGGCGTTTTCGTAGGAAAAGGAAGGGGTGGCGTAAGATAAGGAAGAAATGGGGGGGGTGAGAAAGATAAGGAAGTTGAGGTGAAAAGCTGAAGCAGGTTAGATGAAAGAGTAATTGGGTATCGACTGGAGAGAGAAAATTTAGGATAAATTAGATATAATAGTTGCTTGGAGAGAGAAAAGGTGGGATAAATTAGATATAATAGTTGCTTGGAGAGAGAAAAGGTGGATAAATTAGATATAATTGTGGGTTGGAGAGAGAAAGAAATATGGGGCGATATATATATATATATATATATATATATATATATATATATTATAAGTAAGAGAGAGAGAGAGAGAGAGAGAGAGAGAGAGAGAGAGAGAGAACGCGCGCGAGAAAGTTAGAGAACGAGAGAAAAAGACGAAGCCGAGGAAAAAATACTGGATGAGAGAGAGAAAAGTGATTTTATTGAGAGCAAAGGTGCTACAGAAGAAAGAAGAAGGTGAAGACTGGTAAGTAAGAAGTATTTCTTGAAATGGTGACACAGATAAAGATAATGAGGTCTGAAAATAGGAAGATGTACTGGGGCAGATGAAAGAAAACAAAATAGAACATGAAAACAGAATAACACAAAGAGATTGAATAAAAAATAAGTAAGAAATAAACTGAGACTGCAAGAAGGAATAGAGAAGAAAAAGGTACAAATACAACAGGCAAATAAGTAAATATTAATAGTGTATTAAATATTCATCATCATCATCAAGTACCGGGCCTGCTGGCGTAGGTGATCATGTCTCTCCACAACTTTCGATCTCGACAGTTATTTATCATTTCTGTTGTTGACGTTCTGCCAAGCCATTCTCTTAAGCTGTCTTATATTTTTATATTGGTATCAGGTATTTTTTCTCTTTGCTTCCATCTATCTCTTCGTCCCTCAATTTTTACAATTGTTACAATATATTCCAGTTGTTGTTCTCTTCTCATTACATGGCCAAAAATGATAATTGTTTCTTCCTAATATTGGAAATTAGCTCTCTTTTTGCTTTGACCTCTTTCAGAACATTTTCATTACTCTTCTGAGCTGTCCATGGTATTCTCAATATTCTTCAGTAAAACCACATTTCTACAGACTATTACACAACATTACAACACATTTTAATCAATTTATTAGCGAAAATATTATCAGTTTTTGTATTAACATAGGTATCAGCAACTCTTGAGTCTAGACTGTACTAGATTGACCATTATCTTCTATGTCTGACATGTCATTAAACACTTCATTTGAATTTTCTGAACGCAACAATTACATTCTTGGTCTAAAGTTATATCTTCATCAAACAAGACGGTCTACAACAACTTTAAATGTGTTTAATTGTCCACAATAGTTTAGCCATCCTTAATGTCTCTATCAGTAAACGATTCAATCACCTATGTTTCAGTTTCCGTCTAAATTATTCAAAGACTTGTTATACACCTTAAATTTTCCAGTGAATTATATTCTATATCTCTCTCTCTCTACAATTCCGTTTCAATCTCTAAATATTTGCTAACAAAACAAAACATACATGACACGATTCTCATGATATGATAATGCGATGCTAGTTCGAATATTTTCCAAAAATTAACGACACATTTGTAGGTAATGTTATGAGTATCACGCGAGGCCGCCATACCTCTCATAGGAGTTCTTTAAAGTTGATATCATATCAGAAGTTTTTTCAAAATCTAAAGTCAGAACAACAAACAGTCAGAACAACAACCAAAAACAATATACGTGTCTAATATGTGTTGACCTTAAAGACGATTAGATGCCACAAGGATGGGATTTCTCAGAAGAATGTTGAAAGTTCCCTGGAACTAACATTTTTCGGGAACATCATGAGAAGAGGAAAGTTGGAATACTTGGTTATTACTGGCAAAATACAGGGAAAGAAAGATCGCGGACGACAAAGAGAGAAAATACTAGAAACCTTGCTGTCATGGCATGGAAAACAATCAACAACAGATTTGATACGATGCACTGTGTTCGATCCCAACCGACGGCTTCCGGGTTTACCCAGCCTTAAATGGGTACCGGATTTTTTTTCGCGAAAGTAAAGCGGCGCGGGCGTAATACCAACAACATTACCCCAAAAATCACGTGCCGAAGATCTGTAAAATTTATGGCCACTAACACCATATTCCCTATATATTCACTTGGCGTGACGGGGGGGGGGGGGGGGGGCACTTTACTTTTTTTTTTTTTTTTTTTTTTTTTTACTTACTGTGGATAGAAGATTGTGGAAGGACATGATCGCCTACGGCAACTGGTATGGCACATGATGATGAGACGAATCTATGTTTGTCACCAACCTAGGAATTTCTACCTCTGTTAATACGTTTATGTTTCATTGCTATCTTAACTCTTTAGCTTTGAACATAAGTTTTCATACAAATGTCCTTGGTTTACATTTGTATAATTAATTGCTTTCTACTATTTGTTTTTGTGCACTTTATATCGACATTTTTTCTGTGCACATTTTTATGAAATAAAAGGAAAGAAAAAAGCCACATGTATTGAGTACGTCGTATTGGAATAGGGTGTTATTTATTTATGAATCTGCGGTACACATCTGGGTAATGTGGTCAGAATTATGCCAGTGCAGTGTTTCTTTGCTAGAAGGAGAATAAAAAAAACTTGTACTACTCATTTAAAACAAAGTACGGACAAAAATGTAGATAAGGACGTTATGAGAAAGGTCAAAGAAAAGAGAAAGCTTATTGTCAACATCATGAGGCAACAGTCAACATTTTGTGACTGGAATATAAGGGGAGAGATGCAGCATTTTGTGACTAGAATATAAGGGGACAGCTGCAGCATTTTGTGACTGGAATATCAGGAACAGTTGTAGCATTTTGTGACTGGAATATAAGGGACAACTGCAGCACTTTGTGACTGGAGTATAAAGGTACAACTGTAGCATTTTGTGACTGGAATATAAGGGGACAGCTGCAGCATTTTGTGACTGGAATATAAGGAGACAACTGTAGCATTTTGTAACTGGAATATCAGGGGACAGCTGCAGCATTTTGTGACTGGAATATAAGGAGACAACTGTAGCATTTTGTAACTGGAATATAAGGGGACAGCTGCAGCACTTTGTGACTGGAGTATAAAGGTACAACTGTAGCATTTTGTAACTGGAATATAAGGGGACAGCTGCAGCATTTTGTGACTGGAATATAAGGAGACAACTGTAGCATTTTGTAACTGGAATATCAGGGGACAACTGTAGCATTTTGTAACTGGAATATAAGGGGACAGCTGCAGCATTGTGTGACTGGAATATAAGGGGGCAGCTGTAACATTGTGTGACTGGAATATAAGGGGACAGCTGTAGCATTGTGTGACTGGAATATAAGGGGACAGCTGTAGCATTGTGTGACTGGAATATATTGGGACAGCTGTAGCATTGTGTGACTGGAATATGAGGGGACAGCTGCAGCATTGTGTGACTGGAATATAAGGGGACAGCTGCAGCATTGTGTGACTGGAATATGAGGGGACAGCTGTAGCATTGTGTAACTGGAATATAAGGGGACAGCTGCAGCATTGTGTGACTGGAATATAAAGGGACAGCTGCAGCATTGTGTGACTGGAATATGAGGGGACAGCTGCAGCATTTTGTGACTGGAATATGAGGGGACAGCTGCACATTGCATCTCGTCACACGTCAATGTTCTGGGCGAGTTATTCAATCTGAAATACCTGCTGTTGTTGTTTTTATCCTCAGTTTTTAATTTCAGAGTTTCTCTTGATCGGCCTCTTTTATCGTCCCCATATGAGGGCTTGCTTTGAGATTCTCTTGTTGTCTCTTCTCATCCCACGGCCGATACATTACCATCTTCTAGAATTGATTGCATATTATTGCTTTGCCATTTCTCTTGCTTCTGCACTAGCCTTCAATTCATTCCATGAGGTACGATTATATTTTCCTCAGGCATTTGTTTGCAAATGTTAACCAGGATATAGCTCAGACTAAATATAGCATTTACCATGTCCACATTAATGCATTCTTTATTGAACAAAATTATATATCGTACTCATTATGTGCTATTGCATTTTTTAAAAACAGGTTACAAATGAATATCAAGTATACTTTCTCTTGTTATATTTGTACATCTCAAATTTATTTATATTAAGTAATTTAATATAGCCTGTTGCACTATAAATTTATATATCTTATATTATTTTGTGCAAAAATAAATTCATTTTAAAATATATATATATATATATATATATATATATATATATATATATATATATATATATATATATATATATATATAAATTATTCAAATGCACGCACTACAAATTTATATATTCTACAAATAATTATGCTCATTATAAACTAATTTAACGTATAAATAATTTATTATGGCAATATGTGTGAGCGCTCCAATTTTATGTTTATAATTTATATTTATGTAGTTATATAATGTTATTTTATTTAATTATTTATGTGTGTTCTTCTCTTTTATATCGCGTTTTTTTAATTAATCATAAAAACCCCTGCAATTTGTCTATCTTTCGATGTCTTTTCACAACAACTTTCAGAAAAATAGCAACAAAAATATGTATTAAATTTGATTACGTTTCCCAAACTGTTTCCGACTCACTTCAATCGAGCACCCCTCCAAGACAAGCTAGCCAGGATCGCGTGTCTCCAGAAAGAAGACTTAAGACAGAAACAGAGCGTCTCGGAAAATAAAAAAGTTGCATTTTTATAGTTGCGCTGGGGTATTTCTGGGCTTTCTTGTTGCAACGGGAATATCTTTAGGGCTTTATCGAGGCACGCGATTGTGGACAAATATAGAGGATATTTGTATTTGAAGCAGAGTGAGACGCGAGAATAAGGTGGGAGGTGTACATCGGAGGGGAAACAATTTTTTTTTTTTAAATCGGGAGCAGTAGGAAATATAGATATAGATATGAGAAGGGGGAGAGGGTGAGAGCGTTGTCTTCCTCAATCTCTGTGAGTAGCAAACGTTGTGGTGATGTATGTAGTCGAAGACAAAATGTTCATTTTGTGTGTGAGAGAGATTGGTGTGTGAGAGAGATTGGTGTGTGAGAGAGCGTTGTCTTCCTCAATCTCTGTGAGTAGCAAACGTTGTGATGAATAAAGGTAGTCGAAGACAAAACGTTCATTTTGTGTGTGAGAGAGATTGGTGTGTGAGAGAGATTGGTGTGTGAGAGAGATTGGTGTGTGAGAGAGCGTTGTCTTCCTCAATCTCTGTGAGTAGCAAACGTTGTGATGAATAAAGGTAGTCGAAGACAAAACGTTCATGTTGTGTGTGAGAGAGATTGGTGTGTGAGAGATGGTTGTCTTCCTCAATCTCTGTGAGTAGCAAACGTTGTGGTGATGAATGTAGTCGAAGACAAAACGTTCATTTTGTGTGAGAGAGAGAGATTGGTGTGAGATATGGAGATTGATGTGAGAGAGAGAGAGAGAGAGAGAGAGATTGGTGTGAGATAGGGAGATTGATGTGTCAGAGAGAGATTGGTGTGAGATATGGAGATTGATGTGTGAGAGAGAGAGAGATTGGAGTGAGATATGGAGATTGATGTGAGAGAGAGAGAGATTGGTGTGAGATATGGAGATTGATGTGTGAGAGAGAGAGAGATTGGGGTGAGATATGGAGACTGATGTGTGAGAGAGAGAGATTGGTGTGAGATATGGAGATTGATGTGTGTGTGAGAGAGATTGGTGTAAGATATGGAGATTGATGTGTGAGAGAGAGAGATTGGTGTGAGATATGGAGATTGATGTGAGAGAGAGAGATTGGTGTGAGATATGGAGATTGATGTGTGAGAGAGAGAGATTGGTGTGAGATATGGAGATTGATGTGTGAGAGAGAGAGATTGGTGTGAGATATGGAGATTGATGAGAGAGAGAGAGAGAGATTGGTGTGAGATAGGGAGATTGATGTGGGAGAGAGATTGATGTGAGATAGGGAGATTGATGTGTGAGAGAGAGATTGGTGTGAGATAGGGAGATTGATGTGTGAGAGAGAGATTGAGAGATTGGTGTGAGATAGGGAGATTTATGTGTGAGAGAGATTGATGTATGAGAGAGAGATTTTTGTGAGATAGGGAGTTTGATGTGAGATAGGGAGATTGATGTGAGATAGGGAGATTGATGTGAGATAGGGAGATTGATGTGTGAGAGAGAGATTGGTGTGAGATAGGGAGATTGATGTGAGATAGTGAGATTGATGTGTGAGAGAGATTGGTGTGAGATAGGGAGATTGATGTGTGATAGAGGGATTGAGATATTGGTGTGAGATAGGGAGATTGATGTGTGAGAGAGAGATTGGTGTGAAATAGGGAGATTGATGTGTGAGAGAGATTGGTGTGAGATAGGGAGATTGATGTCAAAGAGAGATTGGTGTGAGAGAGGGAGATTGATGTGAGAGAGAGATTGGTGTGAGATAGGGAGATTGGTGTGTGAGAGAGAGAGAGATTGGTGTGAGATAGGGAGATTGATGTGTGAGAGAGAGATTGGTGTGAGATAGGGAGATTGGTGTGTGAGAGAGATTGGTGTGAGAGAGGGAGATTGATGTGAGAGAGAGATTGGTGTGAGATAGGGAGATTGGTGTGTGAGAGAGAGAGAGATTGGTGTGAGATAGGGAGATTGGTGTGTGAGAGAGAGAGATTGGTGTGAGATAGGGAGATTGATGTGTGAGAGAGAGATTGGTGTGAGATAGGGAGATTGATGTGAGAGAGAGATTGGTGTGAGATAGGGAGATTGGTGTGTGAGAGAGAGAGAGATTGGTGTGAGATAGGGAGATTGATGTGTGAGAGAGAGATTGGTGTGAGATAGGGAGATTGATGTGAGAGAGAGATTGGTGTGAGATAGGGAGATTGGTGTGTGAGAGAGATTGGTGTGAGAGAGGGAGATTGATGTGAGAGAGAGATTGGTGTGAGATAGGGAGATTGGTGTGTGAGAGAGATTGGTGTGAGATAGGGAGATTGATGTGTGAGAGAGAGATTGAGAGATTGGTGTGAGATAGGGAGATTGATGTGTGAGAGAGATTGGTGTGAGATAGGGAGATTGATATCAGAGAGAGATTGGTGTGAGATAGGGAGATTGATGTGTGAGAGAGATTGGTGTGAGATAGGGAGATTGATATGAGAGTGAGATTGGTGTGAGATAGGGAGATTGATGTGTGAGAGAGAGATTGAGAGATTGGTGTGATATAGGGAGATTGATGTGTCAGAGAGAGATTGGTGTGAGATAGGGAGATTGATGTGAGAGAGAGTGAGAGAGAGAGAGTTTGATTCGAGAGTGACAGACAGAGAGAGATTGACGTGAGAGAGACAGAGAGATTGATTTGAGAGTGACAGACAGAGAGAGATTGATTTGAGAGAGACAGAGAGAATGATTGATGTGAGAGAGACAGAGAGAAAGATTGATGTGAGAGAGACAGAGAGAAAGATTGATGTGAGGGAGAAAGATTGATGTGAGATAGACAGTGAGAAAGATTGATGTGAGAGAGAGACAGACAAAGGGATTGATGTGAGAGAGACAGTTTGTGATTGATTTGAGAGAGACAAAGAGAGATTAATATGATAGAGACAGGGAGAAAGATTGATGTGAGAGAAATAGAGAGAGATTGATGTGAGACTGACAGAGAGAGATTGATGTGAGAGAGACATGGAGAGATTGATGTCATAGAGACAGAGAGAGATTGATGTTAGAGAGACAGAGAAATATTGTTGTCAGAGAGACAGAGAAAGCTTGTTGTCAGAGAGACAGAGAAATATTGTTGTCAGAGAGACAGAGAAAGCTTGTTGTCAGAGAGACAGAGAAAGCTTGTTGTCAGAGAGACAGAGAAAGCTTGATGTCAGAGAGACAGAGAAATATTGTTGTCAGAGAGACAGAGAAAGCTTGATGTCAGAGAGACAGAGAAATATTGTTGTCAGAGAGACAGAGAAAGCTTGTTGTCAGAGAGACAGAGAAAGCTTGTTGTCAGAGAGACAGAGAAAGCTTGATGTCAGAGAGACAGAGAAATATTGTTGTCAGAGAGACAGAGAAATATTGTTGTCAGAGAGACAGAGAAAGCTTGTTGTCAGAGAGACAGAGAAATATTGTTGTCAGAGAGACAGAGAAAAATTGTTGTCAGAGAGACAGAGAAATATTGTTGTCAGAGAGACAGAGAAATATTGTTGTCAGAGAGACAGAGAAAGCTTGATGTCAGAGAGACAGAGAAATATTGTTGTCAGAGAGACAGAGAAATATTGTTGTCAGAGAGACAGAGAAATATTGTTGTCAGAGAGACAGAGAAAGCTTGTTGTCAGAGAGACAGAGAAAGCTTGTTGTCAGAGAGACAAAGAGAGATTATATGTCAGAGAGACAGAAAGAGATTGGAGACTGACAGAGAGAGATTGATGTGAGAGAGACATGGAGAGATTGATGTCAGAGAGACAGAGAAAGATTGATGTTAGAGAGACAGAGAAAGATTGATGTTAGAGAGACAGAGAAAGATTGATGTTAGAGAGACAGAGAAAGATTGATGTTAGAGAGACAGAGAAAGATTGATGTTAGAGAGACAGAGAAAGATTGATGTTAGAGAGACAGAGAGAGATTGATGTCAGAGAGACATGGAGAGATTGATGTCAGAGAGACAGAGAAAGCTTGTTGTCAGAGAGACATGGAGAGATTGATGTCAGAGAGACAGAAAGAGATTGGAGACAGAGAGAGAGAGATTGATGTCAGAGAGACAGAAAGAGATTGGAGACAGAGAGAGAGAGATTGATATCAGAGAGACAGAAAGAGATTGGAGACAGAGAGAGAGAGATTGATGTCAGAGAGACAGAAAGAGATTGGAGACAGAGAGAGAGAGATTGATGTCAGAGAGACATGGAGAGATTGATGTCAGAGAGACAGAAAGAGATTGGAGACAGAGAGAGAGAGATTGATGTCAGAGAGACATGGAGAGATTGATGTCAGAGAGACAGAGAAAGCTTGTTGTCAGAGAGACATGGAGAGATTGATGTCAGAGAGACAGAAAGAGATTGGAGACTGAGAGAGAGAGATTGATGTCAGAGAGACATAAAGAGATTGGAGACAGAGAGAGAGAGATTGATGTCAGAGAGACAGAAAGAGATTGGAGACTGACAGAGAGAGATTGATGTGAGAGAGACATGGAGAGATTGATGTCAGAGAGACATGGAGAGATTGATGTCAGAGACACAAAGAGAGATTATATGTCAGAGAGACAGAAAGAGATTGGAGACTGACAGAGAGAGATTGATGTGAGAGAGACATGGAGAGATTGATGTCAGAGAGACATGGAGAGATTGATGTCAGAGAGACAGAGAAAGCTTGTTGTCAGAGAGACATGGAGAGATTGATGTCAGAGAGACAGAAAGAGATTGGAGACAGAGAGAGAGAGAGATTGATGTCAGAGAGACAGAGAGTGATTGATGTCAGAGAGACAGAAAGAGATTGATGTGAGAGAGACATGGAGAGATTGATGTCAGAGAGACATGGAGAGATTGATGTCAGAGAGACAGAGAAAGCTTGTTGTCAGAGAGACATGGAGAGATTGATGTCAGAGAGACAGAGAGAGATTGATGTGAGAGAGACATGGAGAGATTGATGTCAGAGAGACATGGAGAGATTGATGTCAGAGAGACAGAGAAAGCTTGTTGTCAGAGAGACATGGAGAGATTGATGTCAGAGAGACAGAAAGAGATTGGAGACAGAGAGAGAGAGATTGATGTCAGAGAGACATGGAGAGATTGATGTCAGAGAGACATGGAGAGATTGATGTCAGAGAGACAGAAAGAGATTGGAGACAGAGAGAGAGAGATTGATGTCAGACAGACAGAGAGAGATTGATGTGAGAGAGACATGGAGAGATTGATGTGAGAGAGACATGGAGAGATTGATGTCAGAGAGACAGAGAAAGCTTGTTGTCAGAGAGACATGGAGAGATTGATGTCAGAGAGACAGAAAGAGATTGGAGACAGAGAGAGAGAGATTGATGTCAGAGAGACATGGAGAGATTGATGTCAGAGAGACATGGAGAGATTGATGTCAGAGAGACATGGAGAGATTGATGTCAGAGAGACATGGAGAGAATGATGTCAGAGAGACAGAGAGAGATAGATTGATGTCAGAGAGACAGAGAGAGATTGATGTCAGAGAGACATGGAGAGATTGATGTCAGAGAGACATGGAGAGATTGATGTCAGAGAGACATGGAGAGATTGATGTCAGAGAGACAGAGAAAGCTTGTTGTCAGAGAGACATGGAGAGATTGATGTCAGAGAGAGATGGAGAGATTGATGTCAGAGAGACATGGAGAGATTGATGTCAGAGAGACATGGAGAGATTGATGTCAGAGAGACATGGAGAGATTGATGTCAGAGAGACAGAGAAAGCTTGTTGTCAGAGAGACATGGAGAGATTGATGTCAGAGAGACATGGAGAGATTGATGTCAGAGAGACATGGAGAGATTGATGTCAGAGAGACAGAGAGAGATTGATGTCAGAGAGACATGGAGAGATTGATGTCAGAGAGACATGGAGAGATTGATGTCAGAGAGACAGAGAAAGCTTGTTGTCAGAGAGACATGGAGAGATTGATGTCAGTGAGACAGAAAGAGATTGGAGACAGAGAGAGAGAGATTGATGTCAGAGAGACAGAAAGAGATTGGAGACAGAGAGAGAGAGATTGATGTCAGAGAGACAGAGAGAGATTGATGTCAGAGAGACAGGGAGAGATTGATGTCAGAGAAACAGAGAAACATTGTTGTCATAGAGACAGAGATTGATGTCAGAGAGACAGAGAGAGATTGATGTCAGAGAGATAGAGAGAGATTGATGTCAGAGAGATAGAGAGAGATTGATGTCAGAGAGATAGAGAGAGATTGATGTCAGAGAGATAGAGAGAGATTGATGTCAGAGAGACAGAGAGAGATTGATGTCAGAGAGACAGGGAGATATTGATGTCAGAGAGACAGGGAGAGATTGATGTCAGAGAGACAGAGAAACATTGTTGTCATAGAGACAGAGATTGATGTCAGAGAGACAGAGAGAGATTGATGTCAGAGTGACAGAGAGAGATTGATGTCAGAGAGACAAAGAGAGATTGATGTCAGAGAGATAGAGAGAGATTGATGTCAGAGTGACAGAGAGATATTGTTGTCAGAGAGACAAAGAGAGATTGATGTCAGAGAGACAGAGAACGATTGTTGTCAGAGAGACAAAGAGAGATTGATGCCAGAGATACAGAGAGGGATTGATGTCAGAGAGACAGAGAGAGATTGATGTCAGAGAGATAGAGAGAGATTGATGTCAGAGAGATAGAGAGAGATTGATGTCAGAGAGACAAAGAGAGATTGATGTCAGAGAGACAGAGGGGGGTTATGTCAGAGAGACAGAGAGAGATTGATGTCAGAGAGACAGAGAGAGATTGATGTCAGAGAGACAAAGAGAGATTGATGTCAGAGAGACAGAGGGGGATTGATGTCAGAGAGACAGAGAAATATTGTTGTCAGAGAGACAGAGAAAGCTTGTTGTCAGAGAGACAGAGAAAGCTTGTTGTCAGAGAGACAGAGAAAGCTTGATGTCAGAGAGACAGAGAAATATTGTTGTCAGAGAGACAGAGAAAACTTGATGTCAGAGAGACAGAGAAATATTGTTGTCAGAGAGACAGAGAAAGCTTGTTGTCAGAGAGACAAAGAGAGATTATATGTCAGAGAGACAGAAAGAGATTGGAGACTGACAGAGAGAGATTGATGTGAGAGAGACATGGAGAGATTGATGTCAGAGAGACATGGAGAGATTGATGTCAGAGAGACAGAGAAAGATTGATGTTAGAGAGACAGAGAAATATTGTTGTCAGAGAGACAGAGAAAGCTTGTTGTCAGAGAGACAAAGAGAGATTATATGTCAGAGAGACAGAAAGAGATTGGAGACTGACAGAGAGAGATTGATGTGAGAGAGACATGGAGAGATTGATGTCAGAGAGACAAAGAAAGATTGATGTTAGAGAGACAGAGAAAGATTGATGTTAGAGAGACAGAGAAAGATTGATGTTAGAGAGACAGAGAAAGATTGATGTTAGAGAGACAGAGAAAGATTGATGTTAGAGAGACAGAGAAAGATTGATGTCAGAGAGACATGGAGAGATTGATGTCAGAGAGACAGAGAAAGCTTGTTGTCAGAGAGACATGGAGAGATTGATGTCAGAGAGACAGAAAGAGATTGGAGACAGAGAGAGAGAGATTGATGTCAGAGAGACAGAAAGAGATTGGAGACAGAGAGAGAGAGATTGATGTCAGAGAGACAGAAAGAGATTGGAGACAGAGAGAGAGAGATTGATGTCAGAGAGACAGAAAGAGATTGGAGACAGAGAGAGAGATTGATGTCAGAGAGACATGGAGAGATTGATGTCAGAGAGACAGAGAAAGCTTGTTGTCAGAGAGACATGGAGAGATTGATGTCAGAGAGACAGAAAGAGATTGGAGACAGAGAGAGAGAGAGATTGATGTCAGAGAGACATAAAGAGATTGGAGACAGAGAGAGAGAGATTGATGTCAGAGAGACAGAAAGAGATTGGAGACTGACAGAGAGAGATTGATGTGAGAGAGACATGGAGAGATTGATGTCAGAGAGACATGGAGAGATTGATGTCAGAGAGACAAAGAGAGATTATATGTCAGAGAGACAGAAAGAGATTGGAGACTGACAGAGAGAGATTGATGTGAGAGAGACATGGAGAGATTGATGTCAGAGAGACATGGAGAGATTGATGTCAGAGAGACAGAGAAAGCTTGTTGTCAGAGAGACATGGAGAGATTGATGTCAGAGAGACAGAAAGAGATTGGAGACAGAGAGAGAGACATTGATGTCAGAGAGACAGAGAGAGATTGATGTCAGAGAGACAGAAAGAGATTGATGTGAGAGAGACATGGAGAGATTGATGTCAGAGAGACATGGAGAGATTGATGTCAGAGAGACAGAGAAAGCTTGTTGTCAGAGAGACATGGAGAGATTGATGTCAGAGAGACAGAGAGAGATTGATGTGAGAGAGACATGGAGAGATTGATGTCAGAGAGACATGGAGAGATTGATGTCAGAGAGACAGAGAAAGCTTGTTGTCAGAGAGACATGGAGAGATTGATGTCAGAGAGACAGAAAGAGATTGGAGACAGAGAGAGAGAGATTGATGTCAGAGAGACATGGAGAGATTGATGTCAGAGAGACATGGAGAGATTGATGTCAGAGAGACAGAAAGAGATTGGAGACAGAGAGAGAGAGAGATTGATGTCAGAGAGACAGAGAGAGATTGATGTCAGAGAGACATGGAGAGATTGATGTCAGAGAGACATGGAGAGATTGATGTCAGAGAGACATGGAGAGATAGATGTCAGAGAGACATGGAGAGATTGATGTCAGAGAGACAGAGAGAGAGAGAGATTGATGTCAGAGAGACAGAGAGAGATTGATGTCAGAGAGACATGGAGAGATTGATGTCAGAGAGACATGGAGAGATTGATGTCAGAGAGACAGAGAAAGCTTGTTGTCAGAGAGACATGGAGAGATTGATGTCAGAGAGACATGGAGAGATTGATGTCAGAGAGACATGGAGAGATTGATGTCAGAGAGACATGGAGAGATTGATGTCAGAGAGACATGGAGAGATTGATGTCAGAGAGACAGAGAAAGCTTTTTGTCAGAGAGACATGGAGAGATTGATGTCAGAGAGACATGGAGAGATTGATGTCAGAGAGACATGGAGAGATTGATGTCAGAGAGACAGAGAGAGATTGATGTCAGAGAGACATGGAGAGATTGATGTCAGAGAGACATGGAGAGATTGATGTCAGAGAGACAGAGAAAGCTTGTTGTCAGAGAGACATGGAGAGATTGATGTCAGAGAGACAGAAAGAGATTGGAGACAGAGAGAGAGAGAGATTGATGTCAGAGAGACAGAAAGAGATTGGAGACAGAGAGAGAGAGATTGATGTCAGAGAGACAGAGAGAGATTGATGTCAGAGAGACAGGGAGAGATTGATGTCAGAGAGACAGAGAAACATTGTTGTCATAGAGACAGAGATTGATGTCAGAGAGACAGAGAGAGATTGATGTCAGAGAGATAGAGAGAGATTGATGTCAGAGAGATAGAGAGAGATTGATGTCAGAGAGATAGAGAGAGATTGATGTCAGAGAGATAGAGAGAGATTGATGTCAGAGAGACAGAGAGAGATTGATGTCAGAGAGACAGGGAGAGATTGATGTCAGAGAGACAGGGAGAGATTGATGTCAGAGAGACAGAGAAACATTGTTGTCTTAGAGACAGAGATTGATGTCAGAGAGACAGAGAGAGATTGATGTCAGAGTGACAGAGAGAGATTGATGTCAGAGAGACAAAGAGAGATTGATGTCAGAGAGATAGAGAGAGATTGATGTCAGAGTGACAGAGAGAGATTGTTGTCAGAGAGACAAAGAGAGATTGATGTCAGAGAGACAGAGAACGATTGTTGTCAGAGAGACAAAGAGAGATTGATGCCAGAGATACAGAGAGGGATTGATGTCAGAGAGACAGAGAGAGATTGATGTCAGAGAGATAGAGAGAGATTGATGTCAGAGAGATAGAGAGAGATTGATGTCAGAGAGACAAAGAGAGATTGATGTCAGAGAGACAGAGGGGGGTTGATGTCAGAGAGACAGAGAGAGATTGATGTCAGAGAGACAGAGAGAGATTGATGTCAGAGAGACAAAAAGAGATTGATGTCAGAGAGACAGAGGGGGATTGATGTCAGAGAGACAGAGAGGGATTGATGTCAGAGAGACAGAGAGAGATTGATGTCAGAGAGATAGAGAGAGATTGTTGTCAGAGAGACAAAGAGAGATTGATGTCAGAGAGACAGAGGGGGATTGATGTCAGAGAGACAGAGAGGGATTGATGTCAGAGAGACAGAGAGAGATTGATGTCAGAGAGACAAAGAGAGATTGATGTCAGAGAGACAAAGAGAGATTGATGTCAGAGAGACAGAGGGGGATTGATGTCAGAGAGACAGAGAGAGATTGATGTCAGAGAGACAGAAAGAGATTGGAGACAGAGAGAGAGAGATTGATGTCAGAGAGACAGAGAGAGATTGATGTCAGAGAGACATGGAGAGATTGATGTCAGAGAGACATGGAGAGATTGATGTCAGAGAGACATGGAGAGATTGATGTCAGAGAGACATGGAGAGATTGATGTCAGAGAGACAGAGAGAGAGAGATTGATGTCAGAGAGACAGAGAGAGATTGATGTCAGAGAGACATGGAGAGATTGATGTCAGAGAGACATGGAGAGATTGATGTCAGAGAGACAGAGAAAGCTTGTTGTCAGAGAGACATGGAGAGATTGATGTCAGAGAGACATGGAGAGATTGATGTCAGAGAGACATGGAGAGATTGATGTCAGAGAGACATGGAGAGATTGATGTCAGAGAGACATGGAGAGATTGATGTCAGAGAGACAGAGAAAGCTTTTTGTCAGAGAGACATGGAGAGATTGATGTCAGAGAGACATGGAGAGATTGATGTCAGAGAGACATGGAGAGATTGATGTCAGAGAGACAGAGAGAGATTGATGTCAGAGAGACATGGAGAGATTGATGTCAGAGAGACATGGAGAGATTGATGTCAGAGAGACAGAGAAAGCTTGTTGTCAGAGAGACATGGAGAGATTGATGTCAGAGAGACAGAAAGAGATTGGAGACAGAGAGAGAGAGAGAGATTGATGTCAGAGAGACAGAAAGAGATTGGAGACAGAGAGAGAGAGATTGATGTCAGAGAGACAGAGAGAGATTGATGTCAGAGAGACAGGGAGAGATTGATGTCAGAGAGACAGAGAAACATTGTTGTCATAGAGACAGAGATTGATGTCAGAGAGACAGAGAGAGATTGATGTCAGAGAGATAGAGAGAGATTGATGTCAGAGAGATAGAGAGAGATTGATGTCAGAGAGATAGAGAGAGATTGATGTCAGAGAGATAGAGAGAGATTGATGTCAGAGAGACAGAGAGCGATTGATGTCAGAGAGACAGAGAAACATTGTTGTCATAGAGACAGAGATTGATGTCAGAGAGACAGAGAGAGATTGATGTCAGAGTGACAGAGAGAGATTGATGTCAGAGAGACAAAGAGAGATTGATGTCAGAGAGATAGAGAGAGATTGATGTCAGAGTGACAGAGAGAGATTGTTGTCAGAGAGACAAAGAGAGATTGATGTCAGAGAGACAGAGAACGATTGTTGTCAGAGAGACAAAGAGAGATTGATGCCAGAGATACAGAGAGGGATTGATGTCAGAGAGACAGAGAGAGATTGATGTCAGAGAGATAGAGAGAGATTGATTTCAGAGAGATAGAGAGAGATTGATGTCAGAGAGACAAAGAGAGATTGATGTCAGAGAGACAGAGGGGGGTTGATGTCAGAGAGACAGAGAGAGATTGATGTCAGAGAGACAGAGAGAGATTGATGTCAGAGAGACAAAGAGAGATTGATGTCAGAGAGACAGAGGGGGATTGATGTCAGAGAGACAGAGAGGGATTGATGTCAGAGAGACAGAGAGAGATTGATGTCAGAGAGATAGAGAGAGATTGTTGTCAGAGAGACAAAGAGAGATTGATGTCAGAGAGACAGAGGGGGATTGATGTCAGAGAGACAGAGAGGGATTGATGTCAGAGAGACAGAGAGAGATTGATGTCAGAGAGACAAAGAGAGATTGATGTCAGAGAGACAAAGAGAGATTGATGTCAGAGAGACAGAGGGGGATTGATGTCAGAGAGACAGAGAGAGATTGATGTCAGAGAGACAGAAAGAGGGAAAGAATGAGGTGGCATAGACATAGAGAATTATTGATGTGAGAGAGTTGAAGAAAATGCAGAGAGAGAGAGAGAGAGAGAGAGAAGGGATGAAGAAAAAATACAAAAAACAGGGAAGATAATGCAATAATATAAAAGCAAATGCGGAAGAAAATAGAGGATAGCATGAAATTAATATAACATGAAATTATCAATGATGCAATGAACAAAAAAAAACAATTTCAAGAAAAATCGAAATAGAATAGGAGGAGGAACAAGATGGAAAAAGGAAACATTTGATGGAGATGGGTAAGCGATTGGGGGGGGGGGGGAATAAAAAATGGAAAAAAAAATAGAAGAAAAAATAAGATGTAATGAATGTATGTATGAAGATATAAAATAATTTCCGGAATAAGAAAAAGTAATTGATATTAAAAGAGAGAGTTGAGACAGTGTGGAGTCTATTTGATTCACTTCTTCAACATCTCTTTCTTTTTGGCCTTGGCCACTGGCTGGCAGATCTCTACTGTACTTCAAGTGTCGTTTTGTAGAACAACACCAACGTATTCCAGCTTCTCATAATCGTGCTTATACTACACATGGTGCAGCAAGTCTGGCCCACACTGTTCTATGCCATGCTATATTTGGTCCGCCTTTATTTCACCTTTATGGAAGAATCAACTGAATGGTGTTCTTCAAATTGTTTCTGAATATTACCTGACCACGTGACCTATTCAGGCCAATCAACCGTAACCTACCACATCCAGCATATAATCTTTAATGCACATCTTAAGCAGTTTTGGCTAATGATTTTGCTTTTTCCCACAAAATATTCAGGAAATAAGCTTCAGGCGGGATGTATGAAGTGATGACACTCTTGACATTTCTTTTCTTCTTGTTCTCAATCACTGAAATCCATACAATTGCACTGAATTATAACTGTTATAACTTCCATATATGCCTAGTTTCTGTTGTTCTGGTAGAGTGATCTCCAAACGATGTTTACATTTGCAACAGTTTCCCTTGCCGCAGTGTTGAGATGTCTAGTGAACTGTTCATTGATCAGCAACACTGACCTTTATCATCAACAGTGAGTGCCGTCACCGCATAGAAGGCTACCATGGAGCGCAATACCGCTCTGTTTCTTGCTTTGATAGTGCAAATTGTCTGTCATAGGCTGACTTGCCCATCTTTTGATGTTACATGTCCATGTTAGTCTTGGTCTGCCTCTGCCCCTTTTACCTTATATTTTTTCCTTCCAAGATTACTTTTAGTATGTTGCTGTGGCTTTTAACATGTCCCAAAAATATCATTTTTTTGGGTCTGAATTGTGTCTTGTAGTTCTCTTTTTATTTTTAGTTGTTTTAAGACTTCATCGTTTCTTTTCTTTTCTTTTCATTCAATTTTTCCTAGACTAATATGTAATTATTACTTGGTATAGAATGGAACGAATTCAAAACAAACGAGGAAATTAGAGAAATCGCCAATCAACCACTAATATCTTCAGTAATAAAGAAAAGACGATGGTCATACGTTGGACATGTGATGAGAAGAGATAATAATCGAATAGCAAAGCAAGCCCTCATATGGGAAACAACAGGTAAAAGAAAAAGAGGAAGACCCAGGGAGACACTGAGAAGAACATTGATGAGAGAGGCAAGAGCAGCAGGAATCGGCTCCCTCAATGAGATAGAACTGCTTGCACAGAACAGAGACAGATGGCGAGATTTAATAAAATATCTTTAAAAGAAAACTGCTAGAACAAAAATTCATATAGGAGAAGGTGTATCTTGGTCTACGCCCTATGGGCCGGTTACGGCTCGAAAGGTCAATAGATAGATAGATAGAATATGTAATTTATACTGGGAACAAACATGAATAGTAAGATATAATAAAGTGAACTCAATACTTATTGATATAAAGAGAGGAGCAAACAAGGATGCATCCTAAAACCAATCTTGCTTAATATATACACTGAGCAAATCTTTAAAAACATCACAGAGACGCCATGCCTAAGTTGAAGGAATATACCTGGATACAGTTCAGAGCTAATACTACCTTGAGCATACTATAACCAGTGATGGAAAATGTAAGACTGAAATAAACAAAAAATAGGAATGACAAAAATAAATTTTAATGTCATGACATATATACTAATTGAGGCATACTCTTTATTCACGTCCCGTGTCCATTCTTTAAGTCGCCCTTCGTTTTTGTCACCCCCACCATGGTATGTCCCACTTCTATATAATCAATACTTCTATATAATGAATACTTCTATATAATGAATACTTCTATATAATGAATACTTCTATATAGTGAATACTTCTATATAACCAATACTTCTATATAACGAATACTTCTATATAATGAATACTTCTATATAATCAATACTTCTATATAATCAATACTTCTATATAATCAATACTTCTATATAATCAATACTTCTATATAATCAATACTTCTATATAAATCAATACTTCAATATAATCAATCTCCCGTGTGTTACCGGGGCCTGATTATGTGGAAAGTAAAGAATAGTGAAACTGTGACCTTCCAGGCATGTCGAAAGAGGCGACTAAGGAGGTTGATCGATGGCTTGACAAGCTGTTATTGTAAAAAGTATTGTTATGGAAACAGAGCCATAAGTTTTGGAAGCAGTGATCTCTGTAATATGTGCCGTCTTCGGCTCGAAAGGACAATAGATAGATAGACATAATCAATCATCATCATCATCAAGTACAGGGCCTACTGGCGTAGGTGATCATGTCTTTCCACAACTTTCGATCTCGGCAGCTATTTATCAGTTCTGTTGTTGATCTTCTGCCAAGCCATTCTCTTAAGCTGTCTGTTATTTTTTCTCTTTGCTTCCCTCTATCTCTTCGTCCCTCAATTTTTCCAGTTGTTACAATATATTCCAGTTGTTCTCTTCTCATTACATGGCCAAAAAAAGGTTATTGTTTCTTCCTAATATTGGAAATTTGCTCTCTTTTTGCTTTGATCTCTCTCAGAACATCTTCATTACTCTTCTTAGCTGTCCACGGTACTCTCAACATTCTTCTGTAAAACCACATTTCTACAGACTCCAGTGATTTTCTTGTCGGTTGTTCTATTGTCCATGTTTCGCATCCATATGTTAAGACTGGCTCTACATAACATTTAAGAACTCTTTCTCTAGTTTCTATTGTCAAAAATGGATTTCATAGTATCTTCCTCATTTTTTAGAAAGCTGCTTTTGCCTGAGCCATTCTACTCTATCTCTTGCTTTGATGGTGCAGGCTGCATTTTATCCAATGGATGCAGCATACCTTAGATTATTTATATTATTACCTCCAATTATTATTCCAGGCATGTCCCTTATGGATATAATAAATAATTCTATATAATGAATACTTCTATATAACCAATACTTCTATCTAATCAATACTTCTATAGTTAACGTCTTCGATGCTAACATGTGAAAACATAATCGACCTTCACTTTCAACTGTATGTTTATTGTAGATAAAGTATAGTAAGGGACATATATGTACAATTGGAATGCAAAATCCAAGCAACGGAAAGATTTTACCTCAATAAGAAACAACGAAATAGATATCTTACTTTAATAAGATTCAATATAAAGGTAATCTTACTTTAATAAGATTCAATATAAAGGTAATCTTACTTTAATAAGATTCAATATAAAGGTAATCATACTTTAATAAGATTCAATAGAAAGGATATCTTGCTTTAGTAAAATCGAATGAAAGGAGATCTTATTTCAATAAAAATCCAACGAAAAGGAGATTTTACTTTAATAATGTTACAGTTTCCTGTGTGTTACCAAGGCCTCATTATGAGGGAGGTAAAGAATAGTGACACTGTGACCTTCCAGGCATGTCCTAAGAGACGACTAAGGAGGTTGATCGATGGCTTGACAAGCTGTCATTGTAAAAAGTATTGTTATGGAAACAGAGCCATAAGTTTTGGAAGCAGTGATCTCTGTAATATGTGCCACTTTGGCACGCAAGGTTTCTGTTTTTAAGATTGTGGTTCTGCTCTACTTGCCGTCTTCGGCTCGAAAGGACAATAGATAGATAGATAGAATGTACAGTGGAAATGAGATCTAACTTTAATAAGTTCCAATGGCAAATAGATCCTTCTTAATAATATTCAATGAAAAAAGATCTAACTTAATGAGATCCACAGAATCCCATACATAGACTAATCACAAACGAGAAATTTCGTAAAATCGTCAGCAAAAAATGTGATTCCACATTAATCATATGACATTTGTAAATAATTAATGAGTCAAGGTGGCACAAGCATGTCACATGATCTAAAGGTCTGATCAAGAAGAACTGACTTACAATGTAAGTTAGCTAATACATCTACGAGAGAGGAAAATAACGAGACAATCAGGCATTGATTGATGCATTAAAAATAGAAGACATGCAAGAATACTACAATAGACTTAATAACATAGACATCAAATATATACAAATCAACAGCAAAAAACCAGAAGCAATGGACATAGAACAGCGAAAAAAAACAGAACATCAACATAACTATAAACTACGGCAATTTAAGTAGGTGGAGAAATTAAAATACTTAGGAATTTGGAGTAGTATCCGACAACATAAATAAACAGGAATAGACTCAGTATGTAACTAAACTTGTCAAATTATTTGACAGAGTCACCATTACTGACCAACCATAGAGTCAAAATGGGGACAGTACAACACAATCTTCATTCTAACGTTGTGCTACCACTGACTGAAATGGACGCTAAACTAAAAAAATACCAGGAAAAATAACCACTACAAAATGAAATGTGTTAGACGCATGGCAATGACAGAAAGAAGAAGAAGGAAACGAAGAAGAAGACGAAGATACATAAACTGGTACACACAAGTGGAGAAATATTGTGTCAGTCTTCAAAATGCCTCCAAGGAAGCTAAGAGGCCGATCAAGATACGGAAAATAAATAAAGAAATACTATAGCACAAAGATGCAGCGGCAGGCTGACTGACCAGGGATGATGTCTCTCAACAATAACAAAGAGATTTAAAATGGCCGGAATATAATCAAAACGTTCATAGGGGTTAATATATAATCACAATGTTATTGAATGAAATATAATCACAATGTTGTTGAAACAAATATAATCGCGATGTTGTTGAAACAAGTATAAACACAGCGATGATGAATACAAATATAAACACAATGATGATGGATACAAATATAAACACAATGATGATGGATACAAATATAAACACAACGATGATGGATACAAATATAAACACAACGATGATGGATACAAATATAAATACAATGATGATGGATACAAATATAAACACAACGATGATGGATACAAATATAAACACAATGATGATGGATACAAATATAAACACAACGATGATGGATACAAATATAAACACAATGATGATGGATACAAATATAAACACAACGATGATGGATACAAATAAAAACACAACGATGATGGATACAAATATAAACACAATGATGATGGATACAAATATAAACACAACGATGATGGATACAAATATAAACACAATGATGATGGATACAAATATAAACACAACGATGATGGATACAAATATAAAAACAATGATGATGGATACAAATATAAACACAATGATAATGAATACGAATGTAATCACAATATTAATGGATAGATAGAGAGAAACAGAGAAAGGCATAGAGAGACAGAGAAAAACACACAGAGACAGAGCATGACACATAGAAATAAACAGAGAGGTAATGAGAGAGAGAGAGAGAGTGAGAGGAGGGGTAGGGATAAAGTTAGGAAATGACATAAAGAGATAGAAATAGAGAGACAGCGAGAAAGTCAGTGAGAGGGAGACAGAGATAGAAACTATATATTTCTTTATATTTTTATTTCTAAAACAAAATATTGAACATTTTAACTTCTCGATTAACTCTTGAGTAACTTGCTTACTTTAATACTTTTCTCAAGTTCAACAATGAATCATTAAAGAGCTATACTTTTATATTAAATGACCCTGAACCTGATCATTTACCGTTTTCTAGTGTTTGAATCAAAAGTAAACGATTTAGTCCGAGGAAAAGTTTGTAGCTGCTTATCAGTTTATAAGGAAGGCATTTTATTGGGTCTGCAGAAATGTGGTTTTACAGAAGAATGTTGAGAATACCATGGACAGCTAAGAAGAGTAATGAAAATGTTCTGAAAGAGGCCAAAGCAAAAAGAGAGCTAATTTCCAATATCAGGAAGAAACAATTATCATTTTTTGGCCATGTAATCAGAATGGAACAGTATATATATGTGTGTTACATATATATATATATATATATATATATATATAAACTGGAAAAATTGAGGGACCAAGAAATAGAGGGAAGCAAAGAGAAAAAATATCAGACAGCTTAAGAGAATGGCTTGGCAGAAGGTCAACAACAGAAATGATAAATAACTGTCAAGATCGAATGTTGTGGAGTGACATGATCACCTACGCCAGCAGACCCGGTACTTGATGATGATGATTTTATTGGGAGAGGGGGGGGGGCGGAATCTGGAACAGATAATGTTGAAAAATGTTGTCATCAAAAGAAGAAAAATGTGACACAAAGAACAGGGCAACATGCACAAGAAATTGGAGATACTAACTGATGCACTGTCAGTCCTAACACTTCTAAAAAACCCCAGGAACAGTGAGCTTGATGACTTGAGAACATCCCTATACCAACTGTGAAATAACTTCCAGAGAGTGGTCTTGCAGTGGATACCATCACACTGTAATATACCCGGAAACAAACGCGCAGACAAATTAGCTAAATATGGAGGGAGATTACCACAAGAGACCCAGCTGGTCAGCTTCGATGAAGCCAAATACATCATCAAAGGCCAGTTTCATGAAAAATTGAAACAAGAACTCCCAAAGTATAACGAGAGAGACGGATACCTCCAACAAACAAGGATTGATCAAGTCATCATACTTCGCTAACGAATTGGCCACAACAGAATGAGAAACCACATGTTTACCAGACACAAAATAGGATCTACCAGCCGAATGCCACTGTAACCTGGATAAAATGACAATAAAATACGCTCTACAGGATTGCGCCATGTACACAGACCTGAGAAGGACAATGTGGTCCACCCCACCTCCTTGGAAGAGAAACTATACGGGGAAACTGAATCACTTAAACAGACAGCTGTCTTAATAAGAGAGTCCGGAATCCTAGTCTGAATGACGTCATGATCGCAGCAGAAGAAGAATAATAATATCAATGAAAGTCCCATAGCATATACCATGTTGTAGTGGAGTGTAACATAAGTATAACCCGTTAATGATAACAGCGTTTACAAATATGAGTTGGCAAGTGCTTGTGTTTTCGATGTCATTACTTTTCACACAATCAGTTGACTCCAAAGGAAAAGAGCAGATTAAAAAGATAGAATCGCCGTTAACATATTTCTAATCCACTTCTGTTTGCTAAATAACTCCAATTTCCCAACTCTGACTCAATGAATTCAACCATGATGCAATACTCTGAAGTCACACCCAACTCTGACTCAATGAATTCAACCATGATTCAATACTCTGAAGTCACACCCAACTCTGACTCAATGAATTCAACCATGACGCAATATTCTGAAGCCACACCAAACTCTGACTCAATGAATTCAACCATGACGCAATATTCTGAAGCCACACCCAATTCTGACTCAATAAATTCAACCATGACGCAATATTCTGATAAAGATAAAGTACGAGACTTGAAATGGCTTCTTAGCAGGCGAGTTTTCACCCATATGTGCATGGTCACTTATCCGGAAGTGTGCGGAGACTTCTAGATAGTGTCGCTTCAAGCATTGAAACTCACGATGCGAGGCGGCTTTCCTCACCTTCCTAGAGTACTACCCTGGTATCCATATCTGCCAGTAGCAGGGTCTCAACAACAGTGATATATTATTTTTCTAACCACGATTACAAATCACACTGCCTCCAGCGGGAATCGAACACGGGTTGTCTGAACTACTTTGATGCCACCCAACTCTGACTCAATGAATTCAACCACGACTCTAACCTTTGATGTCACATCCAACTCTGACTCAATGAATTCAACCACGACTCTAACCTTTGATGTCACACCCAACTCTGACTCAATGAAGTCAACCACGACTCTAACCTTTGATGTCACATCCAATTCTGACTCAATGAATTCAACCACGACTCTAACCTTTGATGTCACACCCAACTCTGACTCAATGAATTCAACCACGACTCTAATCTTTGATGTCACATCCAACTCTGACTCAATGAATTCAACCACGACTCTAACCTTTGATGTCACATCCAACTCTGACTCAATGAATTCAACCACGACTCTAACCTTTGATGTCACACCCAACTCTGACTCAATGAATTCAACCACGACTCTAACCTTTGATGTCACACCCAACTCTGACTCAATGAATTCAACCACGACTCTAATCTTTGATGTCACATCCAACTCTGACTCAATGAATTCAACCACGACTCTAACCTTTGATGTCACATCCAACTCTGACTCAATGAATTCAACCACGACTCTAACCTTTGATGTCACACCCAACTCTGACTCAATGAATTCAACCACGACTCTAACCTTTGATGTCACACCCAACTCTGACTCAATGAATTCAACCACGACTCTAACCTTTGATGTCACATCCAACTCTGACTCAATGAATTCAACCACGACTCTAACCTTTGATGTCACATCCAACTCTCACTCATTGAATTCAAGGTGAATAACAGCAACGATGTATTACACTAAATCACATGTTAAGATGAAAACATGTGTCTAGACAAAGAGAGGGGCGCAGTACAGACCTGTTTTGATATTGTTGTTGTTGACCTTGATTGATGTTGAAGAATCTCCGTCATCCTTTGTCTCCGCTGACACGATGGCATCTCTGACAGTTGGGGAAGCTTCTCTGCTCATGGCGGCGCTACAGCTGGACACGCTTTCCTGAGGAAGAGAGACAGCAACGGGGGATGATAACTTAAGTGGACGACATGAAAATTGTGTTCTCAGAAAAATAAATATCTACGTCATAAGTTTGAGATTCAATATTTAAAAAAAGGGTTAGTTTTCGATTTGTTTTTGTTCCCTTGGTAGACTAGTTAATTTTTTTTTAATTTGTTGTTGCGAAATGGTTCCTCTTTTAATTCAATACCTAATATATTTGGGCACTGTGCTTAAAAACAAAACAATCTAACGAGGAAACAATTACATTATTCAGAATCCATGCCACTGTAGTAGTCTATCTATCTATTGACCTTTCGAGCCGTTGCCGGCCCATAGGGCGTAGACCAAGATACACCTTCTCATATCTGAATTTTTGTTCTAGCAGTTTTGTTTTAAAGATATTTTATCAAATCTCGCCATTTGTCTCTGTTCTGTGCAAGCAGCTCTATCTCATTGAGGGAGCCGAATCCTATTGCTCTTGCCTCTCTCATCAATGTTCTTCTCAGTGTCTCCCTGGGTCTTCCTCTTTTTCTCTTACCTGTTGTTTCCCATATGAGGGCCTGCTTTGCTATTCGGTTATTATCTCTTCTCATCACATGTCCAACATATGACCATCGTCTTTTCTTTATAACTGTAGTAGTGCGGCGTGTGTATTCGAGGGGTGGGGAGAGGCCGTTAAGGGGAGATTGTCCAGGGAGCAAAATTCTTACGGGCGTACAATTTAAAAGAAAATAATAGTAATAAAGAGAACAAAGATACCACTAAACTTCGGGGTATTTATAGGCAATATAACGGTCAAGCTGTTACTGGGCTCTATCAAATAAAATAAGGTACCGGGGCCGTGTAGGCACAACACTCAGAACAAATGTTCCGATGAAAATAAACGTCAAAACATAACTTAAATAACAGCGCTATCAAATGAAATTTAAAAAAATGAAATAAATAAGAGCCATATAAAATAAAATAAAACCATAGCTAACAGCCATATCAAATAAAATAAAGGACAAGGGATAGGGTTCGATCCCAACCGACGGCTTCCGGGTTCACCCAGCCTTAAATGGGTACCGGATTTTTTCTGGGAAAGTAAAGCGACGCGGGCGTAATACCGACCACATTACCCCGAAAATCATGTGCTGCAGGTCTGTAAAATTTATGGTCGCTAACACCATATTCCCTATACCCCTCTTGGCGGGACGGGGCTAATTACTTTCTTTTTTTTTTAAATATCAAATAAAATATTTCAAAAATATAACTTAAATAACAGCGATATCAAATAAAATATTTCAAAAATATAACTTAAATAACAGCGATATCAAATACAATATTTCACAAATATAACTTGAATAACAGCGATATCAAATAAATTGTGTAATGGCTATTTCAGGGCCCTTCAAACAGATGTATGGATTGTTTTCCTGATTCTTGAATATAGATCTTATTGTAACCTGCCGTTTCTGTTTTGACGTGAATTAACAATGTATGAGATGTGACAATAAAGAGTAAGCTTTTCCAGTGTTTCTGATCCACACGATGACAAGCAGCAAAGGAATAATTTTGAGTACGAACACGTAGGTAGATCAGTATCTCCAAAGCTGGGCCGATTTGGGTCCTCTTTGTGTCGTCCTGTCAGTTTTGATAATTCTAATTCTGGACAAAGTAATAGGTTTTTGGAGCAAAGGATTAAGCTTTGAAGTCACTAAACGGACGGGCTCCTAGAAATACCGTGTTCTGCTGATGTCCTGTGGCGCGGTGGAGAGACATCTTTAATCCGCTTGATTTAAGCTTCCAGACGATCGAGGATGCCCGGGGGGTAACTGCGATGACCACCCTGTAGGATGGACATGTTGTCCAACGACGTATTTGTTCTAAGAGCTCGATATTTGCGGGTTGAAGGTTTGATCTCTCGCTCGCGTTTAAACAGCACGCAGCACTCCGTTTATACAGTGCATTCCCCTTCTTTTAAATGGTACATCTTCCTACTGTAAATGATACATTTCCCAGTAAAATAGTACTTATACCCTCCCTTTAACATGGTACATCTTCCTACTGTAAATGATACATTTCCCAGTAAAATAGTACTTATACCCTCCCTTTAACATGGTACATCTTCCGACTGTAAATGATACATTTCCCAGTAAAATAGTACTTATACCCTCCCTTTAACATGGTACATCTTCCTACTGTAAATGATACATTTCCCAGTAAAATAGTACTTATACCCTCCCTTTAACATGGTACATCTTTCGACTGTAAATGATACATTTCCCAGTAAAATAGTACTTATACCCTCCCTTTAACATGGTACATCTTCCTACTGTAAATGATACATTTCCCAGTAAAATAGTACTTATACCCTCCCTTTAACATGGTACATCTTCCTACTGTAAATGATACATTTCCCAGTAAAATAGTACTTATACCCTCCCTTTAACATGGTACATCTTCCTACTGTAAATGATACATTTCCCAGTAAAATAGTACTTATACCCTCCCTTTAACATGGTACATCTTCCGACTGTAAATTATACATTTCCCAGTAAAATAGTACTTATACCCTCCCTTTAACATGGTACATCTTCCTACTGTAAATGATACATTTCCCAGTAAAATAGTACTTATACCCTCCCTTTAACATGGTACATCTTCCTACTGTAAATGATACATTTCCCAGTAAAATAGTACTTATACCCTCCCTTTAACATGGAACATCTTCCTACTGTAAATGATATAATTCCCAGTAAAATAGTACTTTCATCCTCCCTTTAACGTGATACGTCTTCCTACTGTAAATGATACATTTCTCCGTATAACGTCTCTCCCCCTTTTAAATAGCCCCGTTTTAACTAGCAGTCTGAATTGATAAACGAATAATAATCATGATTTTAAAAGCTGCAATGAAAAATTCAAAAATATAAGTAAATAAATAACAGCGAATAAGAGTGCAGTTCGCCTCACATCGACATACTGTGACCTAGTGCAGTAAAAGTTTAAAATGCCAGTCTTACATAATATTAATATTAAACCGTCAACGAGTATAATTTTTAATGAACAAAAAAGAGAAGCTTTATAATTCTATTTAGTTTTGAACAAAAGAACGATAGAACATATTTAGAGAACAGGAAATGTTTATTCATTAAGACACTGTAATGAACACACAATGTGTGTTTTATAGACTACCCCCCCTCTCTCTCTCTCTGCGTTCAGGACTCAATCAGAGTAAGGATTCCAGACTCTCATATGAAGTCAGCTGTCAGGCTAAGTGTGTTGATCGCCCCCACAGACAGAACATCACAATTAGAGTCTGTCAGATCCACTCTGACTGAACACCCGTTAATACGTTGCACTGTGTTCTGCGCCAGTGGCCCAGTGCATCCGATTTCAGCCAGCATTTTATTCGGGTTTGCTTTCCCTAGCCTTTGATTGTCCCCAATCTTCCTGCAAGGCAGCAGATGATCTTTTCTGTAGGGGGATTCTGCCCTTAGATGGTAGGCCCTCCCAGGTTTACGAGCACCATCTGCCCGAGTCACTAGAGGTGACTAACACAGACACGGACACTTATAGACTACACGAAAGCATTTGACAAAGTAAAGCACGAGGAAATAATAAATATGCTGGAGAAATTAAACATTGATGGCAAGGATCTGCGAATTATAAAAAACATGTACTGGCAACAAACAGCATCTATACGAATTAACAACCAAACAGGACAATTCCAATATATAAAGCAAGGAGTTAGACAAGGCTGTGTTCTGTCGCCGGATTTGTTTTCACTTTACAGCGAACATATTATGAGATCAATAGCAGACAAAAATGGAATTGAAGTCAACGGTCACAACATAAATAATTTGCGATATGCGGATGACACAGTCTTAATAGCAGAGACAGAGAACGAACTACAAGAAATGATAGACATTAAGTAGAAGAAAGCAACAAGAAAGGTCTCAGTCTGAATAGTAAGAAAACAGAAGTAATGGTTATATCGAAGAAACAATCATCACCATCATGCAGCATAAAAATAAACGAGACAAATCTGAAACAAGTACAACGTTTCAAATATATGGGCACAATAATAACATCAGATGGGAGATGCACCACAGAAATAAAAAGCAGAATAGCTCAGGCCAAAATAGCATTTCAGAAAATGAAAAATGTCTTATGCAACAAATCTATGTCAATAAAAATGAGAAAGAGAGTTCATCGGTGCTATATAGAACCAATTCTGACCTATGGAAGCGAATCATGGACAGTAGACAAACAAATGAAAAGACGATGGGATGGGATTTCTCAGAAGAATGTTGAAAGTTCCCTGGACAGATTAGAAGACCAATGAGGAAGTTCTCAAAGAGGCCAACACAAAAAGGGAGCTCTTAAAAAACATCAGAAAGAAGCAATCAACATTTTTCGGGCACATCATGAGAAGAGGAAAGTTGGAATACTTGGTAACAACTGGCAAAATAAAAGGAAAGAGAGATCGCGGAGGACAAAGAGAGAAAATACTGGATAACTTGGTGTCTTGGCATGGAAAACAGTCAACAACAGAACTGATACGATGCACTGTGGATAGAAGATTGTGGAGGGACATGATCGCCTACGCCAACCGGCAGGGTACATGATGATGATGATCCCGAGATTGGCGTATAGGTAGTGTGGTCTTTGCTTATGCCTATCGGAGCATGTGGGAGTAATGTGCCTAACCATATCGGGCTGACTCTCCTCTATAGAACAATATATCCAGTCTGCAGTGAAGACGGTGAAAGGATAAAGGTGTCGGTCGAAGGAATGAACACAATCTCTCGTTCTCGCTAGACCAGTACACTAAGATCTGCTCCACCGCAGCTTGGGACTACGATCGGCATCAAATAAAAAATTGAAGAATATCACGTCATGCATGGTGGTCATTAAAAGACACAGCAGCCTACTAAAAGTAATCTCGAAAGGGAAAATACAAGGTAAAAGAGTCAGAGGTAGACCACAACCAACACATACGAACAACATCAAAAGTTAGATAAGGCGACCTAATACAATCTGCACCACCAAAGCAAGAGACAGGTTGCTCCATGGTAGCCATCCTTCGATGTGGAGACGGCACTCAATGAATTCTTTTGGGGATATAGTTATTTTTAGTTAACGGAGAGTTTAATTATTAAACACTTTTCGAATCACGTGATTTAGAATGGATCACAGGTAATGACTGAACTGTATGTGTGAACTTAGATAGGTGCAGCATTAAGCTTCCTTGTACCAAGCACAAGGAACCGAATGGAAGCTGCTTTAGTTAAAGAGGGGAGAAAGCAAGATAGATTTTAGAGGTCAAACACGGTTTTACAATGCAATGTTTGCCGACGTGTTTGCTATTAAAAATCTGTCTGCCTGGTTATTGTAAAGTAAGTAAAGTAAAGTACCCCCGTCACGCCAAGTGGCGTATAGGGAAATATGGTGTTAGTGACCCTATATTTTACAGACCTTCAGCACATGCTTTTTGGGGCAATGTGGTCGGTATTACGCCCGTGCTGCTTTACTTTCCCAGAAAAAAATCCGGTAACCATTTAAGGCTGGGTGAACCCGGAAGCCGTCGGTTGGGATCGAACCCTACCTCTTGTCATTTGTAGTCCAGTTCACTAACCACTGAGCTATCGCGGCTCTGCCTGGTTATTGGCTGTTCCGTAAACAGACAATCTGAAGTGATGCAATAGTCCAATGTCTTCCACGACAATGAAGCCTTTTATTACTAAAGCTACATCAGAGAAAAGAGAAGAGACCGTCCTTGCTGTTAATCGCACATCATGTCAGAAATGGTGTAATGAATTGATGGAAACACTGGTTATACATATACTACGTCATCTTTTAAAGGTAATTGAGCACTTACCGGTTTATCCGGAGTACTGTAATATCAATTCTGACAACATAAACAATATTGAACTGATGTTGGCTAGATGGAATTTGTAAGTACTAAACCTTCAATTCCTGATGTATTTTGATGTATCGATAAGATATTTCTCTGGTTATTGTTAACTCTATTTTCTTCTTTGTTCCATGCCTCACGGGTATAAGGAAGAGTTTAATATATGTGGGTTGAACACCTAAAACAAATGTAGTACACAAATATTGTGTATGCAATGGAATGAGTTCAAGACTAGTGCGGACAGACAATGAGAAAACAGAGAAGACCTCAAGCGCGTTCTTTGTGATTCCTGCGGATTTAGAATACAGCAAATGGAGGTCGCTGAAAATAAAAAATAAAAAAACATTACAGGCCAGTAGTTAAAGTAACATCTGGCGACTATCTTCCTATTCATCAAATGATGACGTATTTATACAACGTAAACCACCGAGTTGCTTCTTCCGAGAAAATGATGACAGTAAATTTGAAACAGAAAGAAAGTATCAATAATTATGATTACATGTTCATTTTTTTCTTCATTTTCACTTTCTTTATATGAAAATCGTAGGGAACGACACGTTTAACACAAGAAATGTAATGGAAATATTAAGTTAGCATTTAAGATTCATTATTAATGAGTGACACGAGTGAGTATTTCAGACAGAGGACTAAATGAGGGTACAATAAGCGATGTTGAGTGAGTTGTTGGGAAGTGAAAGTAAAATGTAACGGTAAATGTATACCGTAGATTTATTGCCTTTGTGGGCTGAGACGGTGAAGAGTGGTCTTCACAGGAGGGCGTATTTCGAACACTAGCACTGTGCATGACTACCGAACCGTCCTAAGATTTCGCTAAACAGGCCCTCGTTAGAGGAATAACATTTCATTAAAAGTAAAAGTGTTTGATTATGAAGAAAATAAATTCTCCTTTCTTTGGTCACAACCCGATTTAATAGCCAGTGTGGATATGTCTAGGGGTGTTAGTAAAGTGCCTACACTTCACGTTTTCTGTGACGATTCTTTGCGGTGTGCCCAGTTCTGGCTTATACTGTCCATATATGTTTTCGCTGTACTCTTGCTGGTTGCCCTTAGCCTGTCTCTCGTTCGCCTTTCTTCATTATCCGTTACGAGTCAATCCTTACTATTATTTCTGGCATTCTTCTCAGTATGTGATCTATCCACAATGAAATATCGAAGATGAAGATGAAATATTCAAAAGATGTAGGTCTCACTTACATAGATCGTATCAGAAATGAACAAGTTCACAAAAAGATACAACAAGCATACGGAATACATACTGATCCTTTAACTATTATAAAGACACGCAGAATTAAATGATTTAGCCATGTATCAATGCCAGGGTACAATCAAAGGATCCAAAAGGATAGGTCATCTTCATTATCAAGTATCAAGCCTACTGGAGTAGGTGATCATTTCTCTTCATAACTTTCGATCACGACGGTTATTTATCATTTCTGTTGTTGACCTTCTTCCAAGCCATTCTCTTAAGCTGTCTGGTAAAAGGATAGGTAGACAGAGAAAAAGAAAGATGTGAAGAAAACATCAAAGAAGAGCCATGTTTCAACTTTGCAGAGTCCCCAATGAAAGACTGAAGATGGAGAGAAATAGAGAAGGTTGAGGTGTCCCAAATACCCATGAGGTTATTTATTTGATGAAGACGAACAAGACGTATACAACTCGATCGTCAACCTGTATTAAACGGTACGATGATATCTGCCCAGTTAATATTCTAGTTCTTGCTGCTGTATACATATAAGATCATTATTTTGTGTGTGCTCAAACTGAGTCGATTACTGCTCCGATCATTTACCTGATCCCGCATGAAATTTCCTGAATAGTGCATGAGTTCCCTGGCGCCCACAAGTGTTCCACTGGTAGTTTCATCAAGTTGGTTACAATCTCATCAATGTTGGTCAGGATTTGACAGGTTATTTAAATGTCTACTCGGCCAATGCAAACACAGATGAATATTTTCCATTTTCACTTGCTGTTGATTCATGAATGTGTGCGTGTGTGTATGCGCGTGTATATATATATATATATATATATATATATATCTATAATGAGATAAAGTCTCTGGTATATATATATATATATATATATATATATATATATATATATATATACCAGAGACCTTCGTCAAAAAATAGCTCAGTGGTTTGTGAGCTGGACTACAAAGGACAAGAGGTAAAGTTCGATCCCAACCGACGGCCCTGCCGTTCACCCAACCATTGTCGACGTCATATCTTTAGACAACCCAATCACGTTTCTGACATAACTTCTCTACAATATAGTCTTGATGACAATTAACACTTAACCATATTATCTACAGCGTTACTTTTGTATGACCCGAAAGCAACAACTTGGACCTTGTCTTTTATAGAAAAAGGAAAATAATAATATTAATATTATTGAGAGCCGCGATAGCTCAGTGGTTAGTGAACTTGACTATAAAGGACATGAGGACGGGTTCGATCCTGATCGACAGCTTCCGGGTACACACGGCCTTAAATAGGAACCGGATTTTTTTTCTGGGAAAGTAAAGCGGCACGGGCGTAATGCCGACCACATTACCCCAACAATCATTATGGCAAGTAGAAGAGAAACAGAGATAGATGGCATTCCTGCATTACTCATCTTCTTATTTCAACTGCTTCTGTAAGCTGCCCTTCATGCACCACACTACATTTCATTCCTTCATACATTGTTATCAGGTTAATAAACTTTCCGTAATGACTCAGCAACATCCAAAGCATTCCTCTGTCTAAACTATCAAATGCCTTTTCGTCATCTTTGAATCAGATATAAAGTGATGACTGTAATTCTAAGATTTGTTCAACTATTATACGTAAGATAGTCATTTGATCAGGGCATGATCTGTTTTTCCTAAAACCTGCTTGTTCATCTCTCAAATGTTTCTCTATGGTCTATTTTAGTCTCTCCAGAATGATTCTGCTAGTATTTTCCTGGCACTGATAGCAGCATAATTCCCTTATAATTTGTGTACTCCTGTAAACTTCGAGAACCGCGATAGCTCAGTTGATAGTGAACTGGACTACAAAGGACAAGAGGTCGGGTTCGATCCTGATCGATGGCTTCTGGTTTCACCCAGCCTTAAATGGGTACCGGATTTTTTATTCTAGGAAAGTACAGCGGCATGGGCGTAATACCGACCCCATTAACCCAAAAATCATGTGCCGAAGGTCTGTAACAATTATTGTCACCAACACCATATTCCCAATACACCACTTGGCGTGACGTGTATCTTTACTTTTTTAGTTACTGTAAACTTCCTTTCTTTGGTAGTTCGGTCATATAACCTTCTTCCCACTCTTTAGATATTTCTTCCCTTTCCCATATTTTATGTAGTAGATTATAATTAACTTGACTAAAGTAAAAACTAAACTAATTAAAAGATTAAACTGAACTATGCGCTTTAACTAAACACGTTTATGTGTTCATCTTGAACAGGAGATGCACGTTTTATCATCCGTATCCTGTAGTACACGATCTCAGACAACGAGGTCAATGTAAATGTAAAAGATGGGTCTCTTTACGTTTAATTAGAATTGGATTATCTTTCCTTTAATGTAAGATCCTAAAAGTTACAGTTGCCCCCGCCAAGCTGAAAACTGGCTCTTAAATTATTGCCTATATCAGTCATAATGAGCTGGTTAGCTCGGTGGTTAGGTCCTAAGATCAAGACTGACTAATGATGTAAAAAATCGACCTCACTGCATTGACAGCAGTTCGTGATTCCGCTCAGTAAAAGTCTGACAAATTATTGCGCGATCTCTGCACGATGGCAGGAAAACTTATCATATCGCTATGGTAGATGAGGGATGTTGCGTTCGGTGGTCAGGGGACATATAGTCACAGGAGGAAAGGAGCAGCTCTACAGTTGGTTAGAAGAGACAGGAAACATGTGATAACGTTGCAATATAGATTCTTGATATATAGTTTTTTTTTCATCATCATCATGTGCTATACCGGCTGGCGTAAGCGATAATGTCCTTCCACAATCTTTTATCTACAGTGCACCGTATCAGTTCTCTTGTTGACTGTTTTCCATGTCATGACACCAAGCTATCCAGTATTTTCTCTCCTTGTCGTCCGTGATCACTATTTCCCTGTATTTTGCCAATTGTAACCAAGTATTCCAACTTTCCTCTTCTCATGATGTGCCTGAAAAATGTTGATTGTTTCGTTCTCATGTTTTTTAGGAGCTCCCTTTTTGTGTTGGCCTCTTTGAGGATTTCTTCTTGGTTTTTTTTTTAACCGCGCAGGGAACTTTCAACAATTTTCTGAGAAATCCCATCTCCGTTGCCTCTAATCGTCTTTTCATTTGTTTGTATACTGTCCATGATTCGCCTCCACAGGTCAAAATTGGCTCTATATATCACCGATGAACTCGCTTTCTCACTTCTATTGACATAGATTTGTTACATAAGACGTTCTTCATTTTCTGAATGGCTGTTTTAATCTGAATTATTCTGGCTGTTTTTTTTTTACTTCTGTGGTGCATCTTCCATCTGATATTATTATTGTGCCTAAGTACGTGATGCATTGCACTTGTTTCAGATTTGTCCTGTTTATTTTTATGCTGCATGATGGTGATGATTGTTTCTTCGATACTATGTACGAGACAACAAATGAAATGGTTTGCTCGTCGAGAAAAAATTCCAAGAGATTCTAAAACAAACAGTATATATGTATATTAAAATAGGAGATGGAAGCAGAGTCCATGGTAGATCTAGAGTAAAATGGACTGCCAACATTCCATGTAAAATAAACAAAAAATTTAATAAAGCAGATAAGCTAATAGACAGACGAGACAAACCACGACGTTACGGTAGAAGCCTTCATCATCAGGTACACAACACCAATTATTCTAAAATAACAGAAGTCCAAAAATGAAAGCTCAACAGTCACAATGATCTCAGCAAAAATGGCAGTGCTAAACACTTATATCTGAGCTTATCTCTAAGATCCTGGAAACGCTGCAAGAATATCAATCGACACTGTTGAGGCTGCCAGAAGTGCAAGATCTAGAACTTTTCTATCTCTTCGACTTCCAAAGTGGAGGAGGTGACAATGAGAGAGAGAGAGAGAGAGAGAGAGAGAGAGAGAGAGAGAGAGAGTACTTTATAGAAAGAAAACTGAAAGTAAGCGTAACAACATATGCTAACAGTACTTGCGAATGATAATAATGATGAGTCAAGTGGAACAATATTAAAACAATAGAAAACCCAACTTTATTGTCCATATACATCAAAGCTATGTTCCAAGATATACAGAGTAAAAGAATCACCGACAGAGCTACAGATGTTGCTACTTTACGATGCAACTGAGTGGAAAAGGTCGTGAAGCAATTGATTGCAATGATTCAAATAAAGAGAACCAACAACGTTACTGTTGAAAGTTGTTTCTTAAATAGAGCGAGTAAGTACTATATTTAGCATTCAAACATTTCTTATCGTCGCGCTTATAGGGGCGGTTACGACACATATATTAGTAATCTGTAGAAAGGTAAATGAATTTAAATATTTGGGAACTTTGTTAACCTCAGACGGAAGATGTACAAAAGAGGTGAGATGTAGAATGTCTTAGGCAAAAGCAGCTTTCCAAAAAATGAGGAAAATACTATGTAATTCATTTTTTGACAATAGAAACAAGAAAAAGAGTTCTTAAATGTTTTGTAGAGCCAGTCTTAACATACGGATGCGAATCATGGACAATAGGACAACAGACAAGAAAATTACTGGAATCTGTAGAAATGTGGTTTTACAGAAGAATGTTGAGAATACCATGGGCAGCTAAGAAGAGTAATGAAGAGGTTCTGAGAAAGGTCAAAGCAAAAAGAGAGCTAATTTCCAATGTTAGGAAGAGACAATCATCATTTTTTGGCCATGTAATGAGAAGAGAACAACTTGAATATATTGTAACAACTGGAAAAATTGAGGGACGAAGAGATAGAGGGAAGCAAAGAGAAAAAATAACAGACAGCTTAAGAGAATGGCTTGGCAGAAGGTCAACAACAGAAATGATAAATAGCTGCCGAGATCGAATGTTGTGGAGAGACATGATCACCTACGCCACTAGGCCCGGTACTTGATGATGATGATGATTAGTAATTTATTCTGCTGTGCAGTGGCGTATCATCGGTAAATCGAACAAAGCTGACACGATTAAATGGCTTTATAATATATACTGCGCACGTTATTAACAACAATAAATTCTTGTGTTTTTTGTAATTTATAAGCGATTCATTTGTTGTTAGTCCGTTATCCTCTTTCATTTCTTTTTTATTCTCACTTTATTTGTTGTCACTCTCACTCTTTTTCTTTCTCCCCCCCCCCCCCCACACACACACTCACTTCCTACTCGATTTCTCTATCACACTTTCTCCCTCCTTCCCTTAATATCACATCACATTATATTACATATTACTTTATTGCATTACATTACATTACGTTATATTATCTTATATTGTATTACATTACGTTACATTACATCACATCACATTATATTTATGTTATGTTATATAATGCACCCATTCTTTTACCATTCCATAACCCTGACGCCGTTGGGGCAAATATTTCATGAGCATTCTTCATTGATCTCTCTACCTGAAATCTCTATTTGAGCTTCATTGATCTCTCTACCTGCAATCTCTATTTGAGCTTCATTGATCTCTCTACCTGCAATCTCTATTTGAGCTTCATTGATCTCTCTACCTGCAATCTCTATTTGAGCTTCATTGATCTCTCTACCTGCAATCTCTATTTGAGCTTCATTGATCTCTCTACCTGCAATCTCTATTTGAGCTTCATTGATCTCTCTACCTGCAATCTCTATTTGAGCTTCATTGATCTCTCTACCTGCAATCTCTATTTGAGCTTCATTGATCTCTCTACCTGCAATCTCTATTTGAGCTTCATTGATCTCTCTACCTGCAATCTCTGTTTGAGATTCTATGACAAAGGCCAGGCTTGTCCATTCTTTGACTCTTATCTTCTCGTCTCTTCCTCTGCTTACTGTCCTCGAGTTAAGTGCAGAGTGCAGTTCTTTGCTAGGTAATATAATCGAGATACCTGGCCAGACAACTTCAAACTGCATTGCTTCACTAAAGTCAAAAGATCATAATGCACTCCGTTGATGGTTGTATCCTTTTACGAGCTATTTTTCATTTGCGATACGATCTAAGTAAGAGATACCCAAAACCTGACGATAATATCTCATTTCCATAGCTTGCATTAATATGATATTTTCATATTTCCATATTTTGCGTTACTCTTTTCATTGTTTTCGATCTGTGACGTACTTAATCGCAATGGTATCTTTGAATTCATCAAAATTATGTGAAGGCTCCCAATTGTACCATTTATTACACACTGCTCCCCCCCCCCTCACTATGCATAACACTAGACTTCTTGTGTCACCACTCCCTCTCATAACGTTATGATCTTCTCCCCTCTTTGTTTATGTTATCTAGGTCAACCGTATATCTTACGGGGTTGCTGTATCGACCATTTAATCGGATTCCCTCCCCCAACGTCATCTTCGTATCCATTCATTATCATTACTGTGCACATGTTGAATAATGTAGGCAACGAAGCTCGAAATGTTGGCCCGAGGAACTGTTGTGTGCCGAGCATCCCGGACAAACTGCGGACACTGTGTACTGCTCTTGTCCCTTAGTTGTGAATAGAATGCAGAATAAGTTCGTCTTTGAAAGTGTCAAATATATTTTTAAGTGCTTTTCTTCTTTTTCTTTCCTCCCTCATTTCCATGACATCGTCGAGAGGAAAATTGATGTCTTTCGCTCTTTTGTTGGCCTCTGCTGCTATTATGTTTCCTAGTGTTTCTATTACTTCATCAATCCATCTTATTTCGTGGTAAGTCCTTGAGCCTCGTGTTCTCGTAAAGTTTATTAAAGGCTGCTATTTTAGTATGTCTGTCTTATCACGTGGCCAAACCATTGCATCTGCTGTTTCTTTATTTTCAGTGTGAGAGACAAACTGAAATCGCTTTTCTGTGTGCTTTCCTCTACAATTATTCGCCTTCATCTTCGAACTTAAAGTATGCTAGCGGCTGTAGATGAAATACTTCAGGGTTTCCAGGAAATCCCCACCCGCTGACATTCAGCTTTTTATTACAGATTTGGGGTATGGAGTTGTCTTCCCTCGCGATCCCTACACTCGTGGTTAGGTTGGTTTGTCAGGCCATCTACAGGCAGGAGGATGTCTTTACCAGATCTGGTTCATTGATCCTGACATGAAAAGACACCTAAGAGTTGCAGATCACTCTCAGACACGGTGCTGTTGCGAATCTTGGAACCAATGAAAAATGATGCACCGTGCAAGGCAACTTTTCATTTTTCTTTCACATTCTTTTTCTTCCTTTCATATATTTTCATCTGCTTCATCATCATCTTCATCTTCCTCCTATTAAGTTATTTGTGGGTTACATCGTTGCATTCTGACCATATCCATAGGTGCCCAGATCCCCTCTTCAGCATCTCCCGCAGTGTTCAGCAACTGACGACTCCAGCTCTGTGTTGGTTGATAAATCCTCTTATCTTCCCATTAAGCCTCTCGTTTTTGGCTGTAGCAATCTTTACTCCCATCTCTTTCATCCGAAGCAGTGACGTGGGCTCATGGTGCCCTTCCCGCATCTAGGAGGGCATTGATGACTTCTGCCTGATCCAGTGATTGACTGTCTTCAACGACAGCACAGCTAGCTAACCAGTCCACTCTTTCGTCGTCCCGTACTCCTGCATGTCCACGGCATAGACATATGCGTATCATTGACTTATGTAATGACTCACTGCCTGCGAACAAAGCCCACCTCCACTTTTCTTATCATGCTCATCGAATCATTTAGTATACAGGCGAGGGTGTCGTTTTGTGACTCCAGTCTGATGAATGCCGTGGTCACTGCCATACCACTCGTGGTCACTGCCATACCACTCGTGGTCACTGCCATACCACTCGTGGTCATGACGTAGGAAGTCTTCTTTGACTTTTCCTCCTGCAGAGTTTGCTGTAAATCCCCATATACTTCTTCGGTGCAGTATTAATAATCCATATGTATTCTGCTTCTTTTTTCATTTCCGTATTATGACTGCTTCTTTTGATGATGTTGATATTTGGTGTTTTGATGATTATTGAAAAAGATGGCGATGATGAGGAGGAGGAAGGGGATGGGGATGCTATAAAGTAATATATGGAATAGATGGGCATGATGATAATGATAATGATTATGATATTAGTAATGGCGAGACAGATAATATAAGGTAAAGGAAAAATACGAAACTAGAATCGGCGTCTTAGCACGCGAGTTTTCACCCAAATGTGCTCAGTCGCCTATCCAGAATTGTTAGGAGACTTCTGGATAGTGTCGCTTCATGCATCGAAACTCACGATACGAGGCGGCATTCCTGACTTTCCAAGAGTACCTGGTACCCATTTCTGCCAGCGGCTGGGTCGACCACAGAGGAATTTTCTTTCCGACCAGGGTACAATTCACACTGACTTCCAGCGAGAATCGAACACGGGTTGTCCGAACATCGGTAGCCCAGTCGAGTGGTATTTCCAACTATGCTACCGAGGCCCCCAATAATAGTGTCAGATAATAGTGATGAACTATCTATGAACAATTTCTCTTGATCGCTTTTTCCGGCGTGCTTGGTCCTGTCCGTT
Organism: Megaustenia siamemsis; assembly: GCA_032433765.1. NCBI lineage: Eukaryota > Metazoa > Mollusca > Gastropoda > Stylommatophora > Ariophantidae > Megaustenia > Megaustenia siamemsis. The sequence continues at coordinate 30,769,734 of JAVIAB010000139.1, read as the reverse complement.
GTGATAATTGGTGCAGTTCTTCATTTCTTATTAACGTAACTAAACATTCAAAAATACTGCCTTTCTGTATTTCTTTATTATATCTCTGCAATTGTTGCAGGAGCTACTGAGTTAAGTGCTCTGTGCACACCGTGAGCTGTGTGTTTCATCCGTCTTGATCGTGTTTCGATATTGCAATTGTTTACGATGAATGATGATATCGTATGACAGGGAACAGTTGGCTGTGTTCACTTTCTGTGCGGTTTCGCCTTACGTCTTTTGGCGTGTGCTGAGACTGTTATTATGGAGATTACAGCTACATTTCTTTGTTTGGGAGATGAGTTAGTTATTCGGATGATTCCACTGGCACGGGCGGTTGAGCAATTATAGATTGTAATTAGTTTGCAGTGATACCGGGGCCTTCCATAACCAATAACAATCTCTGCAATATGTATTCATGCATGAATATTTTACATATACGTTGTAAGTGTCATTTATGATCAGACAATGAAAATAAGTTGAACGGGAGACATGGAAGACGATTTATCATATAAGAAGCAGACACATGGATAAGCCAATTGCATGGGATGCACATCACACGGTCGTTTGTCAGTAATGCTTTAGTTGGTTAGCTCATGTGTGTCTTTACAAGAAGATAAAATACACATGCTTCTTAAATTATACATTCAAAATGATTTACAAGAAGCTGTGTGTTAAAATTTAACAACTTTCGTGGTTAAAAATATTGAGTATCACAACCCCGAAACCATAGGATTTTCTAATCTGTAAAATTTTGTTACAAAATTGTTTTACAAGCTTCTATTACAAGCTTTTGTTACAAGCATTAACTACTGAAATATCATACATATGTAAATATTGACTCTAGTTTTAAATTTTACATTTTTGTATGAGGTGTCACAAATTTAAACCACTTCCCCAAAATATTAGTTTTAAAAATAAGTGGAATGTACCAGACTCAGGTCTTCGTCCATAAATACTATAACATTTGTCAAATTATGATTACAATGGCGCCTTGAGATGAAAACAAAGATCTGTGTGGAAGACACGAACTAAAAGTGCTCACTAAAGAAACAAATGTCAACGCCGAAATACAACTGAGATGGACAAATGTAAATAAAAATAAGAAGAAGAAGAAGGGTGGAAACAATCGCAATATCCGCTACATGTTGTTCTCAGACTTAAAGAAGATTTAATTCTAAATAAAATAAAAGCTTCTGTCAACTTCGTTACAATTTCACCTGCTTCATACGACAGACTCGTAGGTTTTAAGTAAGAAAATGAATAACGGTCAAAGACCAGATGTAAGAGATAAAAGATCAGTGTTTTCTGTCGCTCTAACCTTTCTTCTTCATTGTACTCTTCGTCACACTTTATATCTTTCATATATTTTTTTTTTCATTTCCACTTTCTATCTCTTTACCTCCCGTCGTCCCTCTCATCCACCATCATTCCATATTTCCGCCTCTGTTACTGTATCACCATCGCCTCTCTATCATCCACTTAAAAATGACCATCCTTTCTCTCTTTCCTATCTTCCTCATGCTTCCAGCTTCGCCTTACTTACAATTCAGCTAAAGTATTACATTTCGCAATAATTCCCCTACAGGATATATCATTCCCTTCATCTTTCTGACACGCCTGCTTTTATTGTTATGTTTCCCTTCGTCCATCCCTCGTTTCTCTGAGTGTTCCTCCCTCCTATATCTCTATCCCTCTCCCTCTCTCTCTCTCTCTCTCTCTCTCCCTTGTGCCCCCTATCCCTCTACTTCCCTTCACTTCTCTAAGCAACGGAAGGTCACATACACCTCTTGGAGTGTCTGTCTCATTCCTCCCTCCCTCCTTATCTTCTCTCTCCACCTCCAGCTAAAGTACTTAAGTTCGCTGAACCCCAGGGAAGGTTCCGTCTGGTCAACACCAATGACCTGACACTGACTATCTCACCCTCCTTTATCAGCAATGACCGGTACAGGCTACGTCACACCACTCGAACACCCACCACCATCCTCCAGACTCTCAAACTCTATTCTCCGCAACAAAAACTAGACCTTCCCCTCACCAATCTTTTCCTAAATAAAAAATTGTATTTATCTCCAGTACAAAATGTTTTAATCTCTGTACAGGCATTTTTCCTTGGAATACTACTCCTTGAATTTCTCAACAACAAAAACGGAGACAAATAAATAAATAAATAAAAATAATAAGGACAAATATGTCTTTGTTAAACTCCTTACAGCTAGAAATTTGTGGAGACACATGATCACCAACGGAATTAAGCACTGTACAAGAAGATAATGAGTGTGAGTTAACGTGTCCAAAATTGTTACATAAACACTGTAATATCTAGTATCTAGAGATCTAACAAGATTTTTAACATACAACGTGTCAACACTATACAAGGGCAGACGTGTACAATAAACACTGTACTAGCTAATGGTGGCAGATATATAATGTAAACACTGTACTAGCTAATGGTGGCAGATATATAATGTAAACACTGTATTAGCTAATGGTAGCAGATATATAATGTAAACACTATATTAGCTAATGGTAGCAGATATATAATGTAAACACTGTACTAGCTAATGGTAGCAGATATATAATATAAACACTGTACTAGATAAAAGTGGAGAGATATATAATGTGAACACTGTGCTAGCTAATGGTAGCAGATATATAACGTAAACACTGTACTAGCTAATGGTGGCAGATATATAATGTAAACACCATACTAGCTAAAAGTGGCAGACACATAATGTAAACACTGTACTAGCTAATGGTGGCAGATATATAACGTAAACACTGTACTAGTTAATGGTATCAGATATATAATGTAAACACTGTATTAGCTAATTGTAGCAGATATATAATGTAAACACTGTGCTAGCTAAAAGTGGCAGATATATAATGTAAACACTGTATTAGCTAATGGTAGCAGATATATAATGTAAACACTGTACTAGCTAAAAGTGGCAGATATATAATGTAAACACTGTACTAGCTAATGGTGGCAGATATATAATGTAAACACTGTATTAGTTAATGATAGCAGATATATAATGTAAACACTGTATTAGCTAATGGTAGCAGATATATAATGTAAACACTATTATTAGCTAATGGTAGCAGATATATAATGTAAACACTGTACTAGCTAATGGTAGCAGATATATAATATAAACACTGTACTAGATAAAAGTGGAAAGATATATAATGTGAACACTGTGCTAGCTAATGGTAGCAGATATATAACGTAAACACTGTACTAGCTAATGGTGGCAGATATATAATGTAAACACCATACTAGCTAAAAGTGGCAGACACATAATGTAAACACTGTACTAGCTAATGGTGGCAGATATATAACGTAAACACTGTACTAGCTAATGGTGGCAGATATATAACGTAAACACTGTATTAGCGAATTGTAGCAGATATATAATGTAAACACTGTACTAGCTAATGGTGGCAGATATATCATGTAAACATTGTATTAGCTAATGGTAGCAGATATATAATGTAAACACTGTACTAGCTAATGGTGGCAGATATATCATGTAAACATAAACATTGTATTAGCTAATGGTAGCAGATATATCATGTAAACATTGTATTAGCTAATGGTAGCAGATATATCATGTAAACATTGTATTAGCTAATGGTAGCAGATATATAATGTAAACACTGTAATGGCTAAAAGTGGAAGGATATATAATGTAAACACTGGCTGACAAAGGGAGATGTTAATATAAACAATATACAGCAATCATTGCATTCGTCAAACAATTACTCCTTTTCTTCATTCCTCAAAGTAAGCGTTAAATAACGGTAAGTTGCGCTGTCTTCTGGCTTAGGTGATCATGTCTCTCCACAATTTGCACTCCTTGTAAAGGTTTATTAACTATGATGTTGACTTCCTACTAAACCATTCTCTTAAACTATTAACTTGTCTCTCTGTTTTCCTCTATTTCGTCTTCCTTTACATTTGTTTCTGACGTTATAACATGTTCCAGCTGCTCTCTTTTCACTACACGACCAAACAACATTGTGCCTGTGCCACAGTCACATTCATCAGAGGTGCCCATCCTTGGGGTGTAGAAAAGATGGTACTTCAATCTGTTGTGGCCTGTTCGGAGTCTACAAATTGTTACTTGTTCTTTTCTGTTCAGCTGGTGGTGGGCATCATTTTTCTGGTAGCCCTGGTGTTCTGTATTCCATTTGTTCATTTGTTTGTTCCTGGCAAACTTCTTTGATTCCCCATAAGTTGTACCTTTATCTGGCTGGTGTAATTTGTCACCCCCCTTTGCCAACCTGTCTACCTCATCGTTTCCAGGAAAATTGCAGAGAGACGGGACCACTGAATCACCATTCTGCATCTATGGCAGAGATTGTAGAGTATTACTATTAGATCATTGAAGCTTTCGTTTCCATGGTTCCCCAATGTTGTAGGTACTGACAGAGCATCTGTGGGAATACAATATTTTCTTCTGTAATCTTCTCAATAAAAAGGGTTTCAGCTGCAGTTTTCAAAGCTTCTGCATCTGTCTGAAGTATTAAAAAAATGTAAAGTGCCCCCGTAACGATAACTGGGCGTATAGGGAATATGGTGTTAGGGACCGTACATTTTACAGACCTTCGGCACATGATTTTTGGGGTAATGTGGTCGTTATTACGCCCGTTCCGCTTTACTTTCCCCGACAAAAATCCGGTACCCATTAAATGCTGGGTGAACCGGAAGCCGTGGGTTGAATAAAACCCTACCTCTTGTCCATTGTAGTCCAGTTCACTAACCACTGAGCTATTGCGGCTCCCACTCTGTGTTAAAATTACTTTAATATTTTCCTGTTACAAGTCTTTTCTGTGTTTCACTTTTAAAGCATGGGAGCCGCGATAGCTCAGTGGTTAGTGAACTGGACTACCACGGACAAGGGGTAGGGTTCGATCCCAACCGACGGCTTCCAGGTTCACCCAGCCTTAAATGGGTACCGGATTTTTTTCTGGGAAAATAAAAGGAGCACGTGCGTAATACTGAACACATTAGCCTAAAAAATCATGTGCTGAAGGTCTGTAAAATTAATGGTCACTAACACCATATTCCCTATACACCACTTGGCGTGACGGGGGTACTTTACTTTTTTTTTTACTACTTTTGAAGAATAAGGAAATTCCTGCACCTCCATTTTTTTTTTTTTTTTTTTTTTTTTTTTGCATTGGTTGCTGATCAATAATTGTAGACAAGTGTCCATGAGGTGTTTGGCTAGTGTTTCTCTATGTATTTTAGTGCTATTCTTCTTGTCTGTTCTCCATTCTAGCTGTTTATACACAATATGTCGGGAATGCTCTCTAGTAGCTCGGAAAGATTCTGTTTTCTCTACAGTGTGCGTCTGTTTTTATTATTGGATGGTTTAGCTGTTGTCATAGTGTTCATTGAATCTACTTTCTGCATTATTTTAGTTGATTCCACCAAATGTTCCCACTTTAGTCTTCCTTCAACAAAGCCTTTTATTTTATGTTGCAAAGGGTGATTTTTTTATTTCTTGATTTGTTTTCTGAATTTTTCATTTTATTGTTGAGTCTTGGTGCCTTTTCTGTCTTCCAATGATTGCAAGTGTGTGAATTTTTCCAGTTCTATAATGGGTGTTGATCTCATACCACCAGTTATAATTCTCATTGCTTGGTTTTGAAGTCTTTTGATTTTCACCAAATTTGACTTTATTGCTATTGTCCATGCTGCAATACCAATCTCTAAGACTGGTCTCGTCCCGTGTAAAGCTTCTTTAGCACAATCCCATCAGCTCCATAAGTTGTGCCTACTAAGTTTTTCATGATTTCCATCTTTTGCGTTGCTCTTTATCTAGTTTCTTCTATCTGAGTTGTCCATGACAAACGATGGTCAAACGTTATGCCTAGATATTTTGTATTTTTGTCCAGTTGTAGATGGTACCATTAAGTTTTAGTTTTCGAAGCAGAGGATTGTATGTCAGTCTGATAGGTGTACAGGATTGTTTGTCAGTCTGATAGGTGTACAGGATTGTTTGTCAGTCTGATAGGTGTAGAGGATTGTTTGTTAGTCTGATAGGTGTAGAGGATTGTTTGTCAGTCTGATAGGTGTAGAGGATTGCTTATCAGTCTGATAGGTGTAGAGGATTGCTTATCAGTCTGATAGGTGTAGAGGATTGTTTGTTAGTCTGATAGGTGTAGAGGATTGCTTATCAGTCTGATAGGTGTAGAGAATTGTTTGTCAGTCTGATAGGTGTAGAGGATTGTTTGTCAGTCTGATAGGTGTAGAGTATTGTTTGTTAGTCTGATAGGTGTAGAGGATTGTTTGTCAGTCTGATAGGTGTAGAGGATTGTTTGTCAGTCTGATAGGTGTAGAGGTTTGTTTGTCAGTCTGATAGGTGTAGAGGATTGTTTGTCAGTCTGATAGGTGTAGAGGATTGTTTGTCAGTCTGATAGGTGTAGAGGATTGTTTGTCAGTCTGATAGGTGTGGAGGATTGTTTGTTAGTCTGATAGATGTAGAGGATTGTTTGTCAGTCTGATAGGTGTAGAGGATTGTTTGTTAGTCTGATAGGTGTAGAGGATTGTTTGTCAGTCTGATAGGTGTAGAGGATTGTTTGTCAGTCTGATAGGCGTAGAGGATTGCTTGTTAGTCTGATAGGTATAGAGGATTGTTTGTCAGTCTGATAGGTGTAGAGGATTGCTTGTTAGTCTGATAGGCGCAGAGGATTGTTTGTCAGTCTGATAGGCGCAGAGGATTGTTTGTTAGTCTGATAGGCGCAGAGGATTGTTTGTCAGTCTAATAGGCGCAGCGGATTGCTTGTCAATCTGATAGGCGTATAGGATTGTTTGTTAGTCTGATAGGCGTAGCGGATTGCTTGTCAGTCTAATAGACGCGAGGAATGTTTGTCAGTCTGATAGGCGCAGATGATTGTTTGTCAGTCTTATAGGCGCAGAGGATTGTTTGTCAGTCTAATAGGCGAAGAGGATTGTTTGTCAGTCTAATAGGCGCGAGGAATGTTTGTCAGACTGATAGGTGCTAGGATTGTTTGTCAGTCTGATAGGCGCAGATGATTGTTTGTCAGTCTGATAGGCGCAGATGATTGTTTGTCAGTCTGATAGGTGCTAGGATTGTTTGTCAGTCTGATAGGCGCAGATGATTGTTTGTCAGTCTAATAGGCGCAGAGGATTGTTTGTCAGTCTAATAGGTGCTAGGATTGTTTGTCAGTTTGATAGGCGCAGAGGATTGTTTGTCAGTTTGATAGACGCAGAGGATTGTTTGTCAGTCTGATAGGTGTAGAGGATTGTTTGTCAGTCTGATAGGCGTAGAGGATTGTCTGTTAGTCTAAAAGGCGCAGAGGATTGTTTATCAGTCTGATAGGCGTAGAGGATTGTTTGTCAGTATGATAGGCGTAGAGGATTGTTTGTCAGTCTGATAGGCGTAGAGGATTGTTTGTCAGTTTGATAGGCGCAGAGGATTGTTTGTTAGTTTGATAGGCGTAGCGGATTGTTTGTCAGTCTGAAAGACGTAGAGGATTGTTTGTCAGTCTAAATAGGTGCAAAGAATGTTTGTCAGTCTGATAGCCGCAGAGGATTGTTTGTCAGTCTAATAGGCGCAGAGGATTGTTTGTCAGTCTAATAGGCGCAGAGGATTGTTTGTCAGTCTGATAGGCGCAGATGATTGTTTGTCAGTCTAATAGGCGCAGAGGATTGTTTGTCAGTCTAATTGGCGCAGAGGAATGTTTGTCAGTCTGAAAGACGTAGAGGATTGTTTGTTAGTCTGATAGGCGTAGAGGATTGTTTGTTAGTCTGATAGACGTAGATGATTGTTTGTCGGTCTGATGGGCACAGAGGATTGTTTGTCAGTCTGAAAGGCGAAGAGGATTGTTTGTCAGTCTGATAGGCGTAGAGGATTGTTTGTCGGTCTGATAGGCGTAGAGGATTGTTTGTCAGTCTGATAGGCGTAGATGATTGTTTGTCGGTCTGATGGGCACAGAGGATTGTTTGTCAGTCTGAAAGGCGTAGAGGATTGTTTGTCAGTTTGATAGACGTAGAGGATTGTTTGTCGGTCTGATAGGCGTAGAGGATTGTTTGTCAGTCTGATAGGCGTAGATGATTGTTTGTCGGACTGATGGGCACAGAGGATTGTTTGTCAGTCTGAAAGACGTAGAGGATTGTATGTCAGTCTGAAAGACGTAGAAGATTGTTTGTCAGTCTGAAAGACGTAGAGGATTGTATGTCAGTCTGAAAGACGTAGAAGATTGTTTGTCAGTCTGAAAGACGTAGAGGATTGTATGTCAGTCTGAAAGACGTAGAAGATTGTTTGTCAGTCTGAAAGACGTAGAGGATTGTATGTCAGTCTGAAAGACGTAGAGGATTGTTTGTCAGTCTGAAAGACGTAGAGGATTGTATGTCAGTCTGAAAGACGTAGAGGATTGTATGTCAGTCTGAAAGACGTAGAGGATTGTATGTCAGTCTGAAAGACGTAGAGGATTGTATGTCAGTCTGAAAGACGTAGAGGATTGTTTGTCAGTCTGAAAGACGTAGAGGATTGTATGTCAGTCTGAAAGACGTAGAGGATTGTTTGTCAGTCTGAAAGACGTAGAGGATTGTATGTCAGTCTGAAAGACGTAGAGGATTGTATGTCAGTCTGAAAGACGTAGAGGATTGTTTGTCAGTCTGATAGGTGTAGAGGATTGCTTGTTAGTCTGATAGGCGCAGAGGATTGTTTGTCAGTCTGATAGGCGCAGAGGATTGTTTGTTAGTCTGATAGGCGCAGAGGATTGTTTGTCAGTCTAATAGGCGCAGCGGATTGCTTGTCAATCTGATAGGCGTATAGGATTGTTTGTTAGTCTGATAGGCGTAGCGGATTGCTTGTCAGTCTAATAGACGCGAGGAATGTTTGTCAGTCTGATAGGCGCAGATGATTGTTTGTCAGTCTTATAGGCGCAGAGGATTGTTTGTCAGTCTAATAGGCGAAGAGGATTGTTTGTCAGTCTAATAGGCGCGAGGAATGTTTGTCAGACTGATAGGTGCTAGGATTGTTTGTCAGTCTGATAGGCGCAGATGATTGTTTGTCAGTCTGATAGGCGCAGATGATTGTTTGTCAGTCTGATAGGTGCTAGGATTGTTTGTCAGTCTGATAGGCGCAGATGATTGTTTGTCAGTCTAATAGGCGCAGAGGATTGTTTGTCAGTCTAATAGGTGCTAGGATTGTTTGTCAGTTTGATAGGCGCAGAGGATTGTTTGTCAGTTTGATAGACGCAGAGGATTGTTTGTCAGTCTGATAGGTGTAGAGGATTGTTTGTCAGTCTGATAGGCGTAGAGGATTGTCTGTTAGTCTAAAAGGCGCAGAGGATTGTTTATCAGTCTGATAGGCGTAGAGGATTGTTTGTCAGTATGATAGGCGTAGAGGATTGTTTGTCAGTCTGATAGGCGTAGAGGATTGTTTGTCAGTTTGATAGGCGCAGAGGATTGTTTGTTAGTTTGATAGGCGTAGCGGATTGTTTGTCAGTCTGAAAGACGTAGAGGATTGTTTGTCAGTCTAAATAGGTGCAAAGAATGTTTGTCAGTCTGATAGCCGCAGAGGATTGTTTGTCAGTCTAATAGGCGCAGAGGATTGTTTGTCAGTCTAATAGGCGCAGAGGATTGTTTGTCAGTCTGATAGGCGCAGATGATTGTTTGTCAGTCTAATAGGCGCAGAGGATTGTTTGTCAGTCTGAAAGACGTAGAGGATTGTTTGTCAGTCTAATTGGCGCAGAGGAATGTTTGTCAGTCTGAAAGACGTAGAGGATTGTTTGTTAGTCTGATAGGCGTAGAGGATTGTTTGTTAGTCTGATAGACGTAGATGATTGTTTGTCGGTCTGATGGGCACAGAGGATTGTTTGTCAGTCTGAAAGGCGAAGAGGATTGTTTGTCAGTCTGATAGGCGTAGAGGATTGTATGTCAGTCTGAAAGACGTAGAGGATTGTATGTCAGTCTGAAAGACGTAGAGGATTGTATGTCAGTCTGAAAGACGTAGAGGATTGTATGTCAGTCTGAAAGACGTAGAGGATTGTATGTCAGTCTGAAAGACGTAGAGGATTGTATGTCAGTCTGAAAGACGTAGAGGATTGTTTGTCAGTCTGATAGGCTCAGATTAGTAGATATGCTATGAACTATCGACATAACTCAACTACGGACACTTACCATTCTTTTAAGGAAGAAGAGGGAGGGGAGGAGATGAAGAGAAGTTGTCGTCGCGCGAACGCTTAATAAATAAAGATTATTGTTCTCAACCCAGCTGGTCAGGTACCAATTTTTCTTAGTTCGACATGAGAGTGTCAGATACACTTTATCCCCATGCGTGAGCACAAAACAATTTATTATAGACTGATCTCAGAAACACTGTAAATGAGATGCACATATAACATCGCCGTATTGTCTTTATCCATACACACACACACACACACACACACACATATATATATATATATATATATAGCATAATTGATTTACTCCCACTGCTATATGTATATATAATATATATATATACATGTATTGTATGGTTGGCTTTCTTTCTCCCTACTATATATATATATATATATATATATATTTATATATATACATGTATTGTATAATTGACTCTCTTTCTCCTTACTATATGTATATATATATATATATATATATATATATATGTATATATATGTATTATATGGTTAACTCTCTTTCTCCCTACATTATGTATATGCACTATATGGCTGACTCTCTTTCTCCCTACATTATGTATATATATGTACTATATGGTTGACTCTCTTTACTCCCTACAATATGTATATATATGTACTATATGGTTGACTATCTTTCTCCCTACATTATGTATTATACATCTACTATATGGTTGACTCTCTTTCTCCCTACATTATGTATTATACATGTACTATATAGTTGACTTTCTTTCTCCCTACATTATGTATATACAGCTACTTTTTTGTGTCTCTTTTTCTCCCTACATTATGTATATACATCTACTATATGGTTGACTCTCTTTCTCCCTATATTAAGTATTATACATGTACTATATAGTTGACTCTCTTTCTCCCTACATTATGTATATACAGCTACTATATGGTTGACTCTCTTTCTCCCTACATTATGTATATACATCTACTATATGATTGACTCTCTTTCTCCCTACAATATGTATATATATGTACTATATGGTTTACTCTCTTTCTCCCTACATTATGAATATACAGCTACTATATGGTTGACTCTCTTTCTCCCTACTATATGTATATATATGTACTATATAGTTGACTCTCTTTCTCCCTACATTATGTATATACAGCTACTATATGGTTGACTCTCTTTCTCCCTACTATATGCATAAACGATAATTGACTCTCTCTACCTAGTGTGTATATATATATATATTATATATATATATATATATATATATATATTGTACAGTTGATTCTATCTCTCTTCAATGTTTATATATATATATATATATATATATATATATATATTGTACAGTTGATTCTATCTCTCTTCAATGTTTATATATATATATATATATATATATATATATATATATATATATATATATATATATATTCCATGGCAAATAAGTAAACGGGGGCGCAACAGCTGTGCTACAACAACAAAAATGTTAACAACAACAGGTCGCACGACGGGCGTTAGAAACGAACATGAATCTAATGAAATACCAGCAAGGGAAAGAACTGCTATTTCAATTTTTGTCATCAATTAATTAGTTGACAAGGAGTTAAGGACACATTGATCATTGTTTTTGTTTGTAAATGTAGCGTCCATCATTTTATTTACTCTTTACAGTTCCCAGTGGAACAAAGGGCTGCAACTGTCGCTTTCCAACATTGTTGCTATTTTGCACCAATCTTCTATAGCAGTCGATCTTGTGTATCAAAATTGATTTTGTATAAGATATTATATTGCACAATCTGATATATATATATATATATATATATATATATATATATACATATATATGGTTAACTGGGTTTGTTGGGAACGAGAAGCTGGTTTTGATCATTAAAGACGGTTTCTACGCCTCTGGTGATACTAGAGATGTTTGCTCTCAGAATTAAAGACGCCACTGGAGTAATACTGACTACACTGCCCTCCAAAAATATGTGGACACTTTAAAGATATGGTTGTTAATACTATGTTCCTTATATGCTGTTGGCTTCTTTCTTTCTTTGTTTCTGTATTTCTTTCTTTGTTTCTGTTTTTCTTTCTTTTGTTTCTGTTACTCTCTTACGTTTATTTTTTCTCTTACATTAATTTTCTTTCTACATTTCTCTTTCTTTCATTCTTTCCTTCTTTCTCTCTCTCTCTTTCTTTCTTTCTTTCTTTTTTGTTTATGTTTCTCTAATTTATTTTCTTTCTGTCATTCTCTTTTTTCTTAAATAGTTACAGCAATAACGTGACGGGTGAATCCTGTGTGACCCTGCCAATCATCAAAAATGGATCTCTGGTTACCGGGTGTCCGGTTAGCACAATCGATAGGCGGTTGGCTTACCACGGCAACAGCCGGGGTTCGTACCCTGGCGAGGACACCTGGGTTTTACTAATTCCCTAAAAATTAGTACCTCTGAAGTCGGAGTAAATCTGCCAGCATGGCGAGGGGCATCCTGTAATGGGATAAAACAGACTTTACACGCAAAATTCAGTCTCACAAAATTGAGTGGGTGGGACTTCGTCAGAGGTCAAAAAGCTGACGAAAGCGAACGAACGAACGAACGATCTCTGGTTCACTGATTTGGGAAATCTATTCGGAAAAAAATTACAAATAATGATTGATCAATCCTGCTTCGGACTGTCTATTGTTCATTGTCTTTTCCTGTTGTTGATATTTTGTATGTTTTTTTCCAGAGTGTTTTAAACATACCTCTTCCCCTGAATTGATTCGCTGATTATCGCCTCGGAGGTTTCCCTCTATAATAATATTAATTTATTATTATTTGTCTTCAGTCTACACCGCTGGAAACTGCTATTCGTGCTGCTTCGTCCTATAACTGTTTGTCTACAACACAAGTATTCAGACTTACCCTATCCGGGAGATACTTGTCTTAATAGGAAAATGCAGATACACAATTTATTCCTGAGTTGTGTTCATAACCTTATGCTATATTCACGAGTGAAAAACATCGCCATAGATAGCTATTTTTTTTATGTAGCCTAGTTGACTGTGTAAAAGGCAGCTCCTAAAAAAACATCACAAAGAAACAATCAACATTTTTTTGGCACATCATGAGAAGAGGAAAGTTGGAATACTTGGTTACAACTGGCAAAATAAAAGGAAAGAGAGATCGTGGACGACAAAGAGAGAAAACACTGGATAGCTTGGCGTCATGGCATGGAAAACAGTCAACAACAGAACTGATACGATGTACTGTAGATAGAAGAGTGTGGAAGGACATGATCGCCCACGCCAACCGGTATTGCACATGATGATGATGAGTTGACCGTGTGCTCTAGTGTTTGTTTCTCGTGGCAAGGTGTTGTGTCGATGACTACAGGTTCGATCCTACTTCTGACTGCCTATTGTTTTTTTGGGGTTTTTTTTTTTTCTGTCGATTATTTGTGATTTTTTTTCAGTGTTATAAAAAGAGTGTTGTAGACACAGTGTTGTAAACACAGAGTGTTGTAGACACAGTGTTGTAAACAGAGTGTTGTAAACACAGAGTGTTGTAGACACAGTGTTGTAAACAGAGTGTTATAAACACAGAGTGTTGTAGACACAGTGTTGTAAACAGAGTGTTATAAACACAGAGTGTTGTAGACACAGAGTTGTAAATACACAGCGTTGTAGACACAATATTGTAGACATATCTCTTCCTATGTAATAATTTGCTGCGGCGAAGAGAGCAGTTTTTAGACGGATCGCCAGCTTTTTAGATGAGATTAATGTAGTTATATGTGAACAAATGTATGAGAAGATGAAGCAGAATCGCTACCTTGTCGTGTTGCAAACCAGGAGAGGGCGGGTTCGAATCACGAGAGCGTTAATAGTTTGTTTTTTTTTTCTATAAAGGGGAGAAATAAAAATTCCTGAACACCTCGCGGTGATTGTACTGTACTGGACAAGCGGCGGTTAATCTCCGGTCACAGAAGAATCCCCCCCCCCCCCTACCCACCCCATCTCCTAACGTTCTCTCTATCTCTTTCCGGCAGACGTCAGAAATGGGAAAATGCCGCAAAGATAGTTTTTTTTTTTTTTTTTTTTTTTTTTTTTTTATAAATTGAACAGAATACATAAAAAATACATAAACCTTTCTTTGTTTGGGAGATGCGTTAGTAATTCGGATGATTCCACTGGCACGGACGGTTGAGCAATTATAGATTTTAATTCGTTTGCAGTGATACCGGGGCCTCCTTCCATATCCATAACCATAACATAAAGAAGCAGGAAATAATTTCGTTTTTCAAACTCTTACATGTAGGAAGGCAAGTCGTGACGGCTGACTAGTTACTACATTCTATGTTGACCAGAATGTCCGGGATAAATTCCCAGATGCGGCGATTTTTCCTCAGCCAATACAGCTGTGGGGTTCACCCAGCCGTTGAAAATAGGTACTCAAATTTTAAATGCAAATGTTGGTCGGCTTCACGTGATGCTGACCACATCACTAATACAGATTTTGTCGTTGATCATTGACAAGTACGGACATTATCTAACTTTATATTCCCTATACTCCTAAAGTTGTGTTGGTAATGTGCCCTATTTGCTTTGAGAACAAATATATATATTTTGTATAAAACTTGTGAAAGAATACTCAATAGTAAAATGGGCAACGCTACAGCGGACGAAAAATTGGGTTTATATTCCGCAGAGCAGGCTTTTAGGTTCATCTATTTGTAACTCTTTCTGTACGTTTAGACGCACCATGGGCCATGGCGATTTCGGTCGAGTACGTTTAGCCGCACAGTGCGTCACTCTCAGTTTGATTAGTGTAAACTGTCATCAAACCATTTTCTTTTTATATGTCTTGTATCATATTGATATTGGTGAAATATAATTCCTTGTTTAATTCTCTAAAAATTCATATATAATATGTTTAGTGTTAGGTAAATATAAACATGCAGTATAATATTTAAAAACATAAAAAATGTGTCTCTTAAATCTCTACAGCTAATATGATAAAAACCGTCCGTATTGAAAGAGTTAAATGAATACAGGGTGAATTAGGGTGGGGAGACGACCTGGTGTAGTGCTGACAATGTCAAAAAATATCGTGGTGGTCAAAAATCTATTTACACTAACAGCATTAACTTCCATACATGATATGAATATCAAAATGACTGAAACTGTGATCATAAACAAAGGTAAAACTCAAAACCTACATCACTTGACATAACGGTTTAAATGATCATGTTCTCCCACAATCTTCTATCCACAGTGCATTGTATCAATTCTGTTGTTGACTGTTTGTCATGCCATGACACTAAGCTATCCAGTATTTTCTCTCTTTGTCGTCCGCGATCTCTCTTTCCCTGTATTTTCCAAGTTGTAACCAAGTATTCCAACTTTCCTCTTCTTTCATGATGTGCCCGAAAAATGTTGATTGTTTCTTTCTGATGTTTTTTAGAAGCTCACTTTTTGTGGTGGCCTCTTTGAGAATTTCCTTGTTGGTATGGTCACTGTAGCTGTCCAGGAAACTTTCTACATTCTTCTGGGAAATCTCATCTCTGTGGTCTCTAATAGTCTTTTCATTTGTTTCTTTACTGTTCATGCTTCGCTTCCAGGTCAGAATTGGTTCTATTTAGCACCGATGAACTCTCTTTTTCACTTCTATTGACAAAGATTTATTGCATAAGACGTTTTTAATTTTCTGGCGACATTCAACTGTACCTCTATCTAAGTCAGACAAGCACGCATCAAGAGTCACCATCAGTCATCTCCATCTTTCTCTGACAATATTTAACTTTACATCTATGTCTATGTCAAAGACACACATCAACAGTCATCATCAGTCATCTCTATCTATCTCTAACAACATTTACCTTTACATCTATGTCTATGTCAGAAGACAGCACATCAACAGTCATCATCAGTCATCTCCATCTATCTCTGGCAACATTTATCTTTATTTCTAAATCAAACACACACACCTCAACATCTACCGTAAGGCCCTGTCCATTTTGTTCGTTTCTATCTACCTCTGATCACATCTCACTATCACTACCTCTGATCACATCTCACTATCACTACCTCTGATCACATCTCACTATCACTACCTCTGATCACATCTCACTATCACTACCTCTGATCACATCTCACTATCACTACCTCTGATCACATCTCACTATCACTACCTCTGATCACATCTCACTATCACTACCTCTGATCACATCTCACTATCACTACCTCTGATCACATCTCCATCTTAGTCAAGAAAACAACTCAATCTTCCACACGAATTGTTTCCATCCTACGACTTGCCCTACGTCTATCCTCCCCTCCCCCCCTCCCTCAACCAGTCTAAATCTCTGTGTTTGCCTCACTCTCTCACTCACTCCCTCTAAATTATGCAGCCTCCCCCATTACCTGCCATCTCACATTCCCCTATTTCCCGTTACCCATGAAGAACCTCTAGCCAGGGGCAGATAGCTCTGACAGATCGATATTACATTCCGGGAAAACGGGGGTGCGTGCGCAGGTGCTGATGGGTACCTCACACCTTCAGGTCATGTGGTCAAATGCTGTTTCTCAGTCTCCACGCCAAAGGGAGGGGGGGGGAGTGAGAGAGTGAGCCTCACTGTCCCTTCCATCAACCCCTCCCTTAATGTTGCTGAGATCACTCACGCGGCACTCAGGTCAGGTCGGGCGGCGTATCTACATTGGTGGTTCAGAGGCGTTTCAAAATGAGAGGTTGGGGGAGTGGGGGGGGGGGGCGTAATACGGTACCTGAAGCAGATTCAGATTATGATTAATTTAGTCTTCTTCCATTTCCCTTTCAGCGTCGAAATTGGATGGGGGTGATTTCTTCTTTGTTTGGACTCTCTCTCTGTGTCACGTTTCTCTCAGTATATCATTTATCCATTGTTTTGGAGTACGTCTTCTTTGTTTGTTGTTTTCCTAGCGTCTGTTGATAAATGTCTATGGCTGTTGAGAGTGTCAATTTGTGTATGTCTAGTTGTTTATGTCTAGTTAGTGGCCAGACCATTTAATTTGTTGTTTATTTATATACAAAACATGTTGGTTCATTGAATGGATAAATAATAATCTTCTTTTCTTTCGTCATTTGCCTTTCAGCGTCGAGAGAATATATATGTTGTGGGTTTTGCTCTTTTTTGACCTTCCTGCTGTTATGTTTCTTAGTTCTAATAATTTTATGTCAATCCATTTTTCCCCTGGTCCAATCCTGGGCCTGGTGTTCTCGCACGTTTATTGAAGGCTCGCTGTGTCCCTTTTTTTATTATCAAGTGGCCAGCCCATTTCATCTGTTGTTTTTTTATGTCTTCAGGGGGAGCAGAAGCGCCTGCGACCTGCGACCTGCGGTTGCAATAGCAGGGTCGGCGCACCATCAGCTGACCAAGACCTAGCGGTTCTACCTCCTCGTGGTCTCCCCTGGAAACAGTCTGCGTCAAGCCAGACTGGCTAACAGAAGATAGGATCGGCGTGTTCCCTGTAGTGGTGGCTGTTACTGATATAGAGGACCCAGTATTGCAGTACCTCTGGGCTGGACTAGTAATTTCCCAACATAGCCTGGGACAGACGAACTCCAACATCTCCAGTAAGAGCCGGGAATGTCAAGAAAGCCATTACGACCGGCCACATCTTATGAGTCAAAGGGCAACCTGCCCGCATCAACTCGTGGCAATCCGTCAACAACAACAACAACAACTTTATGTCTTCAGTGGGTTTATTGCTAGCTTTCTTCTCAACTCCCACTTCTGATCCTACTAACTAACTGTTAATGTAGACAATGATTTTAAGTAATAAACTGAGGATTCAGAGATAAACATTTCCGTTTAGGACAGAAAAACACAATATTTGAAGATTAGTAGATCATGTAACCGACAATTCATGTAGTAAAGTAAAGTAGAGTAAAAGTAAAAAGTAAAAGTAAAAGTAAAGTAAAATACGACACTTGAATCGGAACATTTACCCATATATGCTCGGCCGCCTATCCAGAAGTGTTCAGAGACTTCTAGATAGCATAGCTACAAGCATCGAAACTCACGATGCGAGGCGGCATACCTCACCTCCCAGAGTGCTACCCTGGTACCCCAATTCTGGCAGCGCCTGAGTCGACCTCAGGGGTTTTTTTTTTTTTCCAACCACAAGTACAACCCATACTACTTCCAGCGGGAATCGAACACGGGTTGTCAGAACGTCGTTAACCCAGTCGGGTAGGTTTCCCAACTAGGTTACCGAGGTCCCCTACAAACGGTGTCAGCCTAAATGGAAGCGTAGCGTAACAGTAGCGAATCAATTCAGAGGAAGAGGTATGTTTACAGCATTCGGAAAAAATGACAAATAAAAATAACAATAATAAAATGACAACAGAAAAAAAAAACAAAGACCAATATATGGACCGAAGCAGGATCGAACCCGTACTCAGTGGAACAGCGCCTTGCCACGAAAAGTCGAAAGTTTGGCACTTTTCAGTCGACCCTACTTTTTTAAAAATGGGTTCATGTGTTATAGTGTTGTGATGTTCTTTGTTCTTTATCTTTCTATAGTGGCTAGTACTTCAATGATCACAACACACAATATGGTATATATAATAGACTTGCACATAAAGTCTCTCTTCAATGTTCAACTATTAATGTTTATTGGTATGGAACATTGTTCATCAACATCTTCATTTTCTTACAAACTTGTGAGTCTACTTACGACATGTAGAATATATGTAAATTACAATGGAACACAATTCTTGGACACTTGTAAAACAACTTCTACTGATAACTTCTCTAGTGTCTTAATCATCTATCACTGACTTATGACTGTAACTTGTATATTTCTAACTGTTCTTGCTAACTCCATAAAAACTTATTACTACACTTCTAACTTAACTTTCTAACTGTTCTGACTCTAACTGTTAACTGGCTAACTGCCTTTAGCAGTTCGGCCGAAGCCGTTTTAACTGACTCAGTCTACATTCTACTTCTTCTAATTCTCTGGCTTGACTTAACTTAAACTGTTCTGCATCACCTTAAGTATTCAACCACTCACTTCTTCTTGCGAGCTAGTGACCAATAAGATCCTCGCAAATTGACCACTCGCAATGTGATCTAGTCACTTCGTCTGTGACCAACACCCAACTTTCCCAAATTTGGGCAAAGCATCCTGTTTCCCCGAATCTCTACGACCTATTTGGAATAACATTACCTCATGACACTGGCCTCTCCTGGTAGCTAATTACCTGGCAGAGTAACACCATGAGTTTAGTGCATGGTATCATGTGATGGTCATTTAGAATAACAACTAACTTGCATGGACAATCGTGGAGATTTGACAATACGTCACGAGGTCGATGCGTGATGGTCATCCTCACAACAACTGGTTGTATGTGTCATTCCACTATTCTGGACCTCTCCTTCGGTGCGTATCACTACCCACCCTCTACAACTGGTGAGTGGGGATCATGGAAAATCCCATCGCTTTGTCCAATTACTCTGTACCTCACTCCTTCCTCCAGGTTACTACCCTTCTCCTATAACCTCTACTGTAACTAAACTTCTGACTCACTAGTGATACTGAAATACCATCATTATAGTTAAATCTGCTGGTCGCCACTATATGATACTGTCATCGTCTATTCAAGGAGCGGTAACGACTAAATTACCTGCTCTCTCTATGCTTCCTTAGCTTACTCTGTTACATATTGATCAATCAAAGAGCTGAGTGCTCGCCCACTCACCATCAAATAATGGAGCCAAGTATATTGAAGTTTAATAATTAACTCATTTACGACGTTAAAATATGAAAGGTGGACATCTTTTAGGAGACAGCTGAAACATATCCTAGAATTAAAATACAGCAGACATCGCGCAGTCAATTCAATGCTGCAGTCAATGACTCAAATATCAGGTTCAATGAGCAAAGCTACCAAAATCACGCGCTCTTCTTTCTGGTTTCCCGTGAGCAGGGCATAAAACATATAAAGCGAGTCAAGAATAGGAAAATAAAACGTGTACCAAAAATGCCACGCTAAAGTCGGATGTGTTAAAAAAAAATATACGGGGCACATCTTAGATCGGTGTAAAACACGACAAAACGTAGCGTACGCCCATTCAACGCCCTTTTCAAGGCGAACTAAACAGAGAAGTAAGTAAACGGCAGGTTAAATCCAATACAGGTAAAGGTGCCCCATAGCAGTATTTGATTGCCGTATTTGAGTTACTGTAGAGTCTCCACTTATCGTGGGGACATCTTTTGAGGAAGCGCAGCCATGTGCTCTCTACCCTGATGTCTCACCTTTCCTGATCAACGCCAGGTACCAACTCTCTCTTCCCCCCCCCCCCCCACCCCTGCTGGATTGACACACGCTGATGCTCAAGAAAAGATAGTACAATAACACAATAGTTCTGGTGAAATAGACCTCCCAGATCAACATGACCAAAACTAAGGTCCTGGATCATCATCATCATCATAGAGTGCCGTCTCCGCATCGAAGGTTGGCTACCATGGAGTGCCATTCCACTCTGTCTCTTGCTTTGACGGTGCAGATTGCCATAGGCTGACTTGTCCATCTTTTGATGTTACTCGTCCATGTTAGTCTTGGTCTGCCTCTGCCTCTTTTATTTTGTATTTTCCACTCTAATATTACTTTTATTAGACTGTTGTGTCTTTTAACATGACCAAAAAAGTTCATTTGTCTTGCTCTAATTCCTGGAAAGGTCCTGGATACTATTAACAAAGCGTCTGATATAACAATTAACAATGTCGTTTTACAAAAAGGTCCAAATTTTACCTACCTGGACAGCAATATGTCCAGAGATGGAAACATAACATCATAAATCATGACACACATCGCAATGGCATCAAATCATTTCAACTCACTGACGGATATCTGGAGATCGAAAAGTTCTGAACAAAACTTAAACTGCTCAACTCCTGTGTGATAACAGTGCTAACAAAGTGGTGTGAAAGTTGGAAATCCACCAGGATGATAGAAAATGTAATGCCTTTGAAAACAAATGTTTTCGTAGGATCTCAAACATGAGCTGGGAGCCGCGATAGCTCAGTGCTATCTGGACTACAAAGGACAAGAGGTAGAGTTCGATCCCAACCGACGGCTTCCGGTTCACCCAGCCTTAAATGGGTACCGGGTTTTTTTCTGGGAAAGTAAAGCGGCACGGGCGTAATACCGACCACATTATCCCAAAAATCGTGTCGAAGGTCTATAAAATGTATGGTCACTAACACCATATTCCCTATACGCCACTTGGCGTGACGGGGGTACTTTACTTTTACTTTTACAAACATAAACTGGGAAAAATACAAATGAACAGATAAGAGACGAATCAAAACAAGAATACGTGTCGAGCTTTAGAAGATGAAGACGTTGGAAATACATCGGTCATGTGCTGAGAATGAATGAAGAAAGACTTCACCATCAGGTATGTATATATATGTAAACCATCTGATAAAAGAAAACAAGGCAGACGAAGAGAATCACTACGCAGAACAATTACTAGGGAAGGCTCAACCATGGGACTAAAAAACAACCAAAGAACTAACAGAACTATCAGCGAATCGTTAATTGTGAAGAACTATGACTTCTGCCTTATGTACCGCGGCCCATAAGGAGCTTCGAACCTTGGTATGCGGCATGAAAAGGAAGATCTTTAACTACTACGCCAATGAATCCAATATTGTATCCACATATAAGAGAAAAAATAAAGAAAAGCCTCGGAAAGACACATTGGAAGAAGTGTCATAGAGATCAGCTCTAATAAGTAACTAAAACAGGATGTCTATGGTATACCACGTGTTCTCATAGCTGGGAAAGCAGACGTGGCAACAAATTATTAAAAGTATAATCCCACCGCTTTTCTGCATTTGGTCTCGTAAAGTCACAACATTACAAGGAAAACGACAACATTTGAGACCATCTGACTAAAGAAAGTAATTATGTTGCAAGAGAAGAAGGAGAGATATATATATATAATGACACCCTAATTCATTGATGGATTTACAACTGTCATAGACATCAAGCAACCAATGTAATCAATCGATCATTTAATCAATCAATCATTTAATCAATCAATCATTTAATCATTCGATCATTTAATCAATCAATCATGTAATCAATCGATCATTTAATCAATCAATCATTCAATCAATCAATCTTTTAATCAATCAACCATTTAATCAACCGATCATTTAATCAAACGATCATTTAATCAATCAATCATTTAATCAATCAATCATTTAATCAACCGATCATTTAATCAATCAATCAAGCAAAGCTTTTCAGGTCTGTTTTGGAAACAGAGGGCGCCAACAAAGTCTATTTATCGATCTTTCCTCGGGTAGTTTCTATATTTGTTTCCGGTCAAGGCTAATATCCTAAATGTTTCATAATTTCTCTTTTCCATCTAATTTATGACCTTCCCTATTCTCTGTTGGTTCCATCAATGCCCGTCTTGCTGTTCTGGCATCAGGTTTTCTTAATTTCTGTTGAATGCATCCCGACATGTTATTCTTAATCTGTTGTGCTATTGATCAAAGACACAGAAAATAGAAACATGTTAATTGGTTCATTCAACACATGGCAAACTCAACATCTCAGGCACAAAATACAACATGAAAATCAACATCAACAAAACAGAAGTCATGAATGTCGCCAAAAATAACCAGAACATCAACATAACTATAGAAGGCAGACAACTAAAACAAGTAGAGGGATTCAAATACCTAGGAAGTCTAATGACAAACGATAATTCTCAAACAGCAGAGATAAAATCAAGAAGCAACAAAGATTGTCATTTCACTGGACAGTTATCACCACTATTGTCCAAAAAGGAAATAACTAGAGGCAAAACGAGCACTAAACAATACAATCTTCATCCTAAACTTTGTGCTACCAATGCCAGATCTGGACCCTAGATGCAAAAACATTAAGAAAAATAGCCTCTATAGAGATGAAATGTGTTAGACGAATGACAGGAAACAGTCTGAGAGATAAGATCAGAAATGAAGAACTGAGAAAAAAGCTAGGAATAACCCCCGCCATAGAATATATAAGGAAACAGCAGATAAAATGGTTTGGCCACGTGACAAGGCAGAAAGAACAACGCACAACACAACGAGCCTTCAACAAGCGTTGTGAGAACACCAGACCCAAGGGTCGACCACGAAAAAGATGGGTCGATGGAATATTAGAAGCACTAGGAAACATAACAGCAGCAGAGGCGAACAGAAGAGCAAAAGATCGCAAATTATATCTCCCCTCGACGCTGAAAGGCAGATGAGGAAGGAAAGCAGAAGAGGAAGAAGATTCAATACGTAATCTAAACTGGTTGTTTCAAAATGACTAAACCTTATAGATAATGTAATTCTAAAAAATAAATAAATAAAGTAACCTAAATACAGTACAAGAAGTAGACTTAGATTATATATGATTCATTTAATTTTCATATATGTTTCCTCATTTACCTTTCAGCGTCGACGGGGAAGGTCAAGTTGCTATATTAGTTCACTCAACTCATAATCTAAATAGCTTGCCTAATGTCCAGCACATGAGACTGGGTACAGTTTTACCCATACACTCAAAGTTCCCGGCGATCTGACTTAACGAAAAATATTTATTGTGTGCTTTGGTTTTTAGCCTTCTTTATGGCGAAACACGATCCGTTCAACCTCTGTCTATGTTCTTTCTAACTTTCCAAGTTGTATTCAAGCGGATTATTATTGAAAAAAAAAAAAAAACTGTACTAAATCAACATTGGCGCAAGCCTGCACTTGTAGAAAGCGATGGCCTAGAATGGTGCGGGAAGCTCCTAGGCATGTGGAGGACTGCCCATTGAGCTAAGCCGATTAAAAGCACGAAGGAGATAAAAAGTCCAGATGTTATCCCAGAAATCCTGCAGCGATGCGGCCTACTAGCAGCCAGTGTGTCACATTTGGAAAGAAATTTATAGCTACCCAAAAGGCTTCACGGCATCTGTGGATAAGGCAATAAAGGTGACGCTTGTGACAGACAGCGCAACCAAGGCGTCATATGAAGTTAAACATTGCCCCTCTCTCTCTATCTCTCTATCTCTCTCTTCTCTCTCTCTCTCTCTCTCTCTCTCTCTCTCTCTCTCTCTCTATCTATCTCTCTCTATCGTGTCCTTGCGAGTTATTGTGTATAAAAAAGTGGAGGCAGGCTCTGTACGCATGCAATGGGTAGAGTCGTTGCAGAAATCCAAAATACGTAAGGTTACCTTTGTCTATGTCCCTGGACATGCGGGAGTACGGGGGAATGAAAGAGCGGACAGGTTGGCTAGCTGCGCTGTTGTTGAGGACGGAAAACCAATGGAACGGGCCGACATCATCAAAGCCCTCCGAGATGTGGGAAGAGCACAGGACTTCGACAAACACAGATCCACGTCACTTCTTCGGATGATGGAAATGGGGGTTAAGATGGGCACAGCCAGAAATGAGAAACTTAGTGGCCGTGTAAGAAGACTTATCAACCAACATAGAACTGGAGTCGTCAGTCGCTGGACACTGCGGGAATTGCTGAGGAGGGGATCTGAGCACCTATGGACATGTTCGGAGTGCAATGATGATGACCCGCAAATAACTCAGTAACTCAATATTGTGTATAGATATCTGCAATAAGCAATCCCCTACATCTCTTTATGTCTAACGCTGACTCAATGCGAGAACAATTCATGTTGTCATCCCAACTCCTGATTTATCTGCATTCGCCTCACTTTCCTCTTCACTGTAACATTTGTTGCAACAACAGCTCCAATAAACAGGACACATGGCAGTACCACCTCAGCTTCCGTGTTTTCTCAGCAATGAAGAAGAAACAGAAACAACTTCGTCACGCCTTGAACGTTGAGTAGTAAGAATATGTTGGTACTGCCATTTGCATCAACCACTGGCACATCTAAGGGCAATTATGCCAGCACTGTTTTCTTCTCAGAATAAAATTCTTTGGCACATGTGTAATGCTTGGTGAACCTAGAAGTCGTCGACAGAATCGAAGTTGGACTTGCCACCAACATACCAGCTCATTAACCACTGCGTTTCCCTCTCAGTGGTTTGTTTGTTTGTTTGTGTACTCAAGCTTTATTTCTCTAGTGAAGTTCAGGGAGAAATAATTTTACGCGAATATCACTTCTCCAATTTCACAACGGCAGCCATGTACTCAGGAGTCCCTCACCAAACACGCAGATATTCTTACACTTCAAAGATGGATTCATCCAAAGATCATTTTTATTTTATTTCACCGTCGAGAGTTTAGTGGTTATGGAGTCCATTTTTCTTCTCAATTTTGTGATCTCAAGTAAAAGTAAACAGCATATCCATTACAGAACGTTGCTATTACCCCAACATTTTTTGGCTGTGTAATTGTCTAGGTATTATACGTCAGTGGCCTGTCATTGCCTTCTGACGGTAGGTGCGATCCCGATGACTGTAATCCCACGAGGCTGCGCTCAACGGGACTCGTTCCTCGGACCACGGGCTTGTGAACCGAGGTCCCTACCTCTAAGCCACCCACACCTACATTGCGTAGCTTTCTGTTTTCTATTTCCAGCTGTTAACTCTTTCCGTACGTTTCGACGCACCATGAGCCATACCAATTTCGGTCATGTACGTTTCGCCGCACAGTGCGTCACTCTCAATTTGATTAGCATAAACTTTCATCAAACAATATTTTTTAAAATAGGTCTTATACGAACTTGGTATTGGTGAAATATAATTCCTTGTTTAATTATATACAAATCCATATATAATATGGTTATGGTTAGTTGAAGGCCCCGGTATCATCGCAAACGAATTAAAATCCTTAATTGCTCAAAACCCGTGCCATTTGATTCATCTGAATTAAAACTCATCTCATTGACGAATCCAAATAAAGAATGGCAGCTGCGGTCCCCATCATAGCACCTACAGCTTACGTCAAAAGACATAAGGCCAAGCGGCACCGAAAGTGAACGCAGCTGAACTGTTCTTCGTCATACTATAATATCATTCATCGTAAGAAATCGAAATATTGAAATACGATCCGGATGAAACACACAAGTCACGGTGTGAACAGAGCACTAAACCCAGTAGCTCGAGCAGCAAGCTGGACATGAAATATGAGGAAACTGCAACAAGGAACACCGAGCCTCAGACCGAGCCTCAATGGTTCCTGCCGCCTATCCGCCATATTCACCGGAAGTCCAATTATATATGTAATATATCATATTATATGATATGTTAAGTGTAGATAAATATAAACATGTAGATTGTTATTTATAAAATGAGAAAAATTTTGTTTCTGAAATCTCCACCGCTAAATTGATAAAAAAAAAAACCCTTTCGTACTAAAAGAGTTAATAGTTCCGATGTACCCCCTACCTCTCGTCCTTATCATTGATGACTATCGGAAAAGAGTCAGGCCACGTAGAAAAGTTGAATTCGAAGCAAAAATTTCTCACATCAACTTGAGCCCACCTTGTCCAGAGGCCACTCACTGTCTTACTTGTAGACCAGCCAGGCCCTGCTTGTCTCATTCAGAAGCTGCCGTGTTGCCCAACTTGGCACTGAGCCCTGGTACGAATAACAATGCAACCAAAGCGTCATGAAAGGATGTCCTATTGATCCAAAGAGACAATCAAGTACAGCTGCAGCATACACAGAGCAGCGCCAAGAATGAATGTCCTGATTCAGGGAATAACCAATGGCAGTAAAAAAAAAAAAAAGAAAGGAAAGAAAAGAAAAGAAAAGTAAAGAGCCCCGTCACGCGTAGTGACGTAGAGAGAATATGGTGTTAGTTGCCATACACTTTACAGACCTTCGGCACATGATTTTGGGGGTAATTTGGTCGGTATTACGCCCGTGCCGCTTTACTTCCCCAGAAAAAAATCCGGTACCCATTTAAGACTGGCTGAACTCGAAAGCCGTCGATTGGGATCAAACCCTACCCCTTGTCCTTTGTAGTCCAGTTCACTAACCACTGAGCTATTGCGGCTCCCAACCATTGGCAAAGTTGGTTGACTCACAATAAAATTTCAGAGGAAAAACAAGAAATAGAGATATATAACTCGACAAATCAGACAAAATAAAACAAACAAAAAATTAAATATACATTTAATTTAACACATTCAATTATGACGAGAAGAAAGTCAAGAAGAACAAAGTGTGTCCAGTCAGAAATAGACAAAACAAAAACAAAACTAAGCGTACAAAATTGAGCGCTGTCGTGATTAAGGTTAAACAATTGCAATTTATGTTCTAACATTTGTTAGTTTGGTCAAACTACTTTCGTATAAACCCGTGTAGAAAAAAAACTCGTTAGTTTGGTAAAATTACATTATTATAAACCCGTAAGCAAATACTTACTTGGTATAAATAGAATAAAGCTAATAATATAAAGCTAAACCATACGCTAATCTTAGGTCTGTGGTTTGATGTGCGACGGGGATAATCTGACGACTAACTCTGTATTTATATGTTCGGAATTGGAGTAAAAAACGATGGCCTTACATCATCACGTGCTATACATTAAAAAAAAATATGACGATTATCATTTTCAGGAGAAAGTGAACTCCGGTATATGGTGGATAGGCGGCAGGAACCATTGAAGGCTATGTAGGAAAAGTGTTCCTTGTTGCAGTTTTCTCATATTCCAAGTCCGGCTTGCTGCAGGAGCTACTGAGTTAAGTGCTCTGTGCACACCGTGAGCTGTGTGTCTCATCTGTATTGATCATTTTTCGATATTCCAATTGTTTACGATGAATGATGATATCGTATGACAGGGAACAGTTGGCTGTGTTCACTTTCTGCGCGGTTTCGCCTTATGTCTTTTGGCGTGTGCTGAGACTGCTACGATGGGGACTGCAGTTACCTTTCTTTGTTTTGGAGATGAGATATTAATCCGGATGATTCCACTGGCACAGGCGGTTGAGCAATTATGGATTTTAATTCGTTTGCAGTGATACCGGAGCCTTCCATAACCAAAATAGCAATGATTTTAGCATCTTCGTTATATCAAACAATTAGAATCCCGAAATTGGATTGATTCAACTGTGGCACAACATAAATAATTATGTTTTAGAAACAAAACAAAAAAAGGAATGTAAATACAATAACATAAATGAGCGTTTCATGACTTGTTACAACGAAGAAACCTGACAGCTGAAGTATTATTTTGGAGTAATTAACTGGCAGATCTGAAGTCTAGACACAAGAACAAACAGAAAAATAACCGCTACCAAGATAAAAATGTGTTAGATACATGACAGGAAACAGCTTGAGAGATAAGATCAGTAATGAATAACAGAAAAAAGGTAGGAATAGTTCCCGCTATCGAGTACAGAAAGAAACAACAAATAAAATTATTTGGCCATGTGATAAGACAAGCAACCCCCTCCAAAACATACACACACACACACACACACACACACACACACACACACACAACGAGCCTTCAATAAACGTTGTGAGACTACACCTGATAAACACCGACCACAAACAATGGTGGATGATGGATAATAGAAACACTAGGATACATGAAAGAAGCAGAGGCCAACGG
Organism: Megaustenia siamemsis; assembly: GCA_032433765.1. Lineage (NCBI taxonomy): Eukaryota > Metazoa > Mollusca > Gastropoda > Stylommatophora > Ariophantidae > Megaustenia > Megaustenia siamemsis. The sequence continues at coordinate 30,741,018 of JAVIAB010000139.1, read as the reverse complement.
AAGAGCAAAACCCCGCATATTATATCTTCCCTGGCGCTGAAAGGCAAACAAGGAAGGGAAGAAGAACTGGCAGAGTTCGTAATCACATATACCTTTTGAGTGGCAAGGCGCTGATTTTAGTTCAGGGGTTGAGTCCTGGTTTGGGTTGCCAGCTGTTTTCTGTTGCTCTTTATCTGTATATTTTTAGTGTGTTTCAACCAATTGTCTGTGTAATCTATGCTTGTCTCTCTACTCGGTGTTTCCCTCAGTGATAAATATTTGTTTATATGTTATTACTGTTAACTGTGGAGAGATCGATAAGCTGAAATCATCATAACAAAGACGGTCAACCAATGGATCGGGTGGACATGATCAATGACCTTCGAGATCTGGAAAATGTACAGAATTTCGACAACCATGAGTCCACGTCACTCTTTCTGTTAAAAGAGAGGGGTGTTAAAATGGGCACAGTCAGAAACGAGAAACTTAGTGGGCGTGTATGAAGACTTATCAACCAACATAGAACTGGAGTCGTCAGTCGCTGGACACTGCGGGACTTGCTGAGCAGATGATCAGAGAACCTATGGGTATGTTAGGAGTGCAATGATGATGATCTGCAAAAAACTCAATAACTCATCATCACAAAAAATATTAGGTTAAGGACATCAATTGCGATATTTTATATAACACATAGTCTAGGTTTTCCTACACCTGCCTTCAGTATATCATAAACTCACGATATAAATACATAAGTAGACCCCATATCACTGATTAAACACATTGTGGAAATGAACTTAAACGAGCACGTGTCTTAAGTAAGTAAAAAGTAAAGTACCCCCGTCACGCCAAGTGGCGTCTAGGGAATATGGTGTTAGTGACCCTATATTTTACAGACCTTCAGGACATGATTTTTGGGGTAATGTGGTCAGTATTACGCCCGTGCTGCTTTACTTTCCCAGAAAAAAATCCGGTACCAATTTAAGGCTGGGTGATCCTGGAAGCCGTCGGTTGGGATCGAACCCTACCCCTTGTCCGTGGTAGTCCAGTTCACTAACCACTGAGCTATCGCGGCTCCCTACGTGTCTTAAGGGTAAGAGAAAATTCCAACGAGTGAGAATTAACGTCTGTGCTGCCGCAGTGATGGTTACAGTACACATTTAATGTATCTTATGTTGACAACTTGTGGGCATTTATATGTTGGGCGACTATGGAATTATTATTCAGTGAACAGTGTTGCATATTATACCAGCAGTGACTGGGTGGCATGGACGTAAGATGTCAGCCTATAGACGAAATATTCCAGTATTCGAATCCCGCCGCAGGTAGAGATCAATCTCTCTTTCTCCATGTTTTCTTCGTGGATTTACATGGGTCTAATGCTCTTGATTCATCATCATCATCATGTGCCATACCGGTTGGTGTAGGCGATCATGTCCTTCCACAATCTTATATCTACAGTGGATCGTATCAGTTCTGTTGTTGACTGTTTCCCATGCCATGACACCAAGCTATCCAGTATTTTCTCTCTTTGTCGTCCGCGATCTCTCTTTCCTTTTATTTTGCCAGTTGTACCCAAGTATTCCAACTTTCCTCTTCTCATAATGTAGCCGAAAAATGTTGATTGTTTCTTTCTGATGTTTTCTTTTTAGGAGTCCCCTTGGATAACGATGAAAAACAACAGGTTCCATGTGTATTCAGTGCACTCTTTCAGAACCCTCGGCAGTTAAATGTAAAGAGTAGGCCAGAAATGGTGGCTGCCCGGGAACGATTGTTACATTATAATATCTAACCCTGGCAATGAAGAATGTGCCGGGACGAAGAATCACTTATTGCGGCTTTCCGTAAATTACCGACACAACTTTATCGATACCCATAAAACAGAGGTGTGCTAAGAATAAAAAAAAAGAAATAATATGCCAGTATGTATTGCGATATAATAAAGTGTAGTTTTCCAAGAGCATTGCTGTTGCTGCCAAGTGTACAGCACGAGTTGACTACAGCTTTTGTAGGAATGCGACAATGCCCAGAAGTCTTTCAACTTTTAACCCTTGTCATGTATTTTTCTCCCAAGTGGATCGACTGAAGAGCGCGTTTAAAACTCGGATGTTTGTCTCATCACGAGAGACCGCAACGACTAAAATAATCCGTGCATAAAATGGCTATATATCAACTTGTTTTTTTTTATCTTAAGTCGTATATTGTCTTTAACAATGGGAGAGAAAAAGGCTCTTCGTTAGACAATTATTGAAACTTAGAATGAACGGCAATTGAGCTTTATCTTAGAATAATGGTAAATGGAATTAAATCTCAAAGCTGGTCGGATAATGTATATGTGTTGTATGTTGTTGATTTAGAGCCGCGATATCTCAGTGGTTAGTGAACTGGACTACAAATGACAAGGGGTAGGGTTCGATCCCAACCGACGGCTTCCGGTTCACCCAGCCTTTAATGGGTACCGGATTTTTTTTCTGGGAAAGTAAAGCGGCACGGGCGTAATACCGATCATATTACCCTAAAAATCATGTGTCGAAGGTCTGTAAAATTTGTGGTCACAAACGCCATATTCCCTATACGCCACTTGGCGTGACTAGGATACTTTACTTTAATATGTTGTTGATTTATTTCAGTGTACGTGTTCTTGAGCATATATTTGATGTCATTTCGCTATTTTATAATGTATGTAGTAATACTGAATACATTGTCGATTTACAATTTACTATTTACTTTGTTTGACATATATTATGTTAGCTGCTAGATAACGCGTTGAAGCTTATTTCGTTGTGCTAGAATTATGTCAATTAGTGACATAAAAAAATAGCTTGTTATTTTATTTGGAGGAATAAGGAAGTAAGAAGTGAAATAAAAATCTAGTCTCACGCGTTACGGTGACTGCTTTGACCAAGCGGCTTATATTTCTCTGGTCCCGTCGAGAGCCAGACAACAGACATCATCATATGAATATTGTAGACGTGTAGTAGGATTTTTTTAAAGTAAGAAGTACATCTTTCCAATGCCAGATGGGATTATAATATTACATTGTTTTAGTTATTGTGAGAGAGCAGGGAGCGTTGGTAGGGCCGCTGCTAGATTTCTGAAATAATACAAATCAACTTTCTGAAAAATTATGTCACAAATGAAATTATGGCAACTAACTTTCTGAAAACCATGTCACAAATGAAATTATAGCAACTAACTTTCTGAAAATCATGTCACAAATGAAAAATACAAATCAACTTTCTGAAAATCATGTCACAAATGAAATTATAGCAATTAACTTTCTGAAAACTAACTTTCTGAAAATTATGTCACAAATGAAATTATAGCAACTAACTTTCTGAAAATCATCTCACAAATGAAATTATAGCAACTAACTTTCTGAAAATCATGTCAGAAATGAAATTATAGTAACTAACTTTCTGAAAATCATATCACAAATGCAATTATAGCAACTAACTTTCTGAAAACCATGTCACAAATGAAATTATAGCAACTAACTTTCTGAAAATTATGCCACAAATGAAATTATAGCAACTATGTTTCTGAAAAACATATCACAAATGAAATTATAGCAAACTAACTTTCTGAAAATCATGTTACAAATGAAATACGAGCAACTAACTTTCTGAAAATCATGTCACAGATGAAATAAGAATAACTAATTTTCTGAAAATCATGTCACAGATGAAATAAGAACAATTAACTTTCTGAAAATCATGTCACAGATGAAATAAGAGTAACTAACTTTCTGAGATTACTGAAGGCATGCAACCGATTTTTCGACGCTTGTGAATTCTTGTAATCTTTGAGTGTTTACAGAAAACGATGAGAGTTCGAGGTCAATGATGATTCTTTATAAAAGATCAGCCGTTTCTCTATTTCTTAGTAAATTATATATTTTATCAGCTTATACATCTTTAAAAAATAAGTTGACAAAAACGTAAAATGTATTGATATGAAAATTTAAACAAAATAAATTAAAGCTATTTTGAAACACTAAAGCCTTTAATTTATCTTCTTAAGCGGAGAGAAGTATAACAACGATACAAGGGTACAAAGGGAGGTAGCCAGATTATAATGATTACAAGTGTTGATAATTTTAACTCTAATTTGGTAAATAATCCTGGATGCTCCGTAACTGGATAAGACGAACATGTTCAAATGTGTGTGTGTGTTTTTTTTGTTTTTTTTTTGTAATCCAATTAACGGATTTTCCGTTTAAGACAAACACACAGACTGATCGATAATTGAAAAAAAAAACCTAAGTTCAGAAAAAACAAAAATCGGATAAACAGGATTGTCCAATTAGCCGAGTCGGCTTAACGGATTCTACTTTATTATGAAAAATGGTATAAATATGTAGCCAAAATGAAATCGACAAAAAAAAGAATTAAATTGTTTAACGAAGATTATGATAAAACTATTTAACGAAGATTAGAATAAAACTATTTAATGAAGATTAGGATAAAACTATTTAACGAAGATTAGGATACAATTATTTAACGAAACTTAGGACACACATATTTAACGAAGATTAAGATAAAACTATTTAACACAGATTAGGATACAAATATTTCACGAAGATTAGGATAAAACTGCTTAACAAAGATTAGGATAAAACTATTTAACGAAGAATAGGATAAAATTATTTAACGAAGATTAGGATACAAATATTTAACGAAAATCAGGATAAAACTATTTAACGAAGATTAGGATACAAATAGTTAACGAAGATTAGGATAAAACTGCTTAACAAAGATTAGGATACAAATAGTTAACGAAGATTAGGATAAAACTATTTAACAAAGATTAGGATACAAACAGTTAACGAAGATTAGGATAAAACTATTGAAAAGAATTACAGAGAGACCATTGTCAAATCTAGAGAAATACATATATTTTATAACAGCGCTCGGAGTAAATTCCCAAACAGAATAAAAACAGGCCGACTCAGGATTCGAACATGTAAACTTAACCATAGTGACGAGATTCGAGATAAATACTCAACGAAAACAGCGAAGTCGTTACTCCCAAAAAGGTAATCTTTCTGGCAAGTCATTCATGCACATAACACCCCAATGGCTAGAGATTAAGTGAACACAGATCCAGGAATACATCTATTGACAGAATTATTATACCAAATTTCCTATCATAAAGTATAGGCCAGCCACACATAAGCCCACATAGAGAGGCTATGATACTTCCGATGTGGGAGGACCACACAAGCTGTTGAAGATTAATGGTTGCCATGTCTTCCAAACGACATCAAAACGTGTTTCTCCTCTCCATCTCAGACATCCATGTTGACGAATCTAAGGCAATAGCCGATACATGATCTTCTCATTTCTCATGCAAGAGACTGGACAATGTCACGTGCCTCTTCTTTTCTCGAATATTTCTTCTTAAAATTCATTCTTCTTCTTCATACCTTGATTGTTTAGTTATAGAAGGAGAGGATATTAAAAGCAAAGAAGCAAACAATATATCACCAACATTTTCAAACGGTTGTGTTTTTCTTCCTTTAAAATGACCAATAAAAGCACATCGCTTGCTTACAGTGTGATATGCTATATTATCATAGATAATATCAAACGTATTAGTAATGGATTTTCTTTTTGTATTTTCCGATTTCTTGAAGCTCTCATGGCTGCGCAGTTTCCAAATGGAGGTTGTGCTGAATGATAATGTTTCCTGTACCGTGGAAGTACTGACGATCACAATTTAGCGTTACTTCCGTTATCGTGGAAGTACTGATGACCACAATTTAGCTTTACCTTCGGTACCTTAAAAGTATTGGCGACCACAATTTAGCTTTACTTTCGGTACCCTGGAAGTACTGTTGACCACAATTTAGCTTTACCTTCGGTACCTTAGCAGTATTGGCGACCACAATTTAGCGTTACTTTCGGTACCCTGGAAGTACTGTTGACCACAATTTAGCTTTACCTTCGGTACCTTAGCAGTATTGGCGACCACAATTTAGCAATACTTTCGGTACCCTGGAAGTACTGGCTACCACAGTTTAGCTTTACCTTCGGTACCTTAGCAGTATTGGCGACCACAATTTAGCAATACTTTCGGTACCCTGGAAGTACTGGCTACCACAGTTTAACGTTACTTTTGATACCTTAGAAGCACTGTTGACCACAATTTAGCAATACTTTCGGTACCCTGGAAGTACTCATCATGATCATTGAGCTCTGTCTCCACATCGAAGGTTGGCTACCATAGAGCACAATTTCGGTTTGTCTTTTGCTTTGATAGTGCAGGTTATCACAGGCTGACTTATCCATCTTTCGATGTTACTCGTCCATATTAGTCACGATTTTCCTCTATCTCTTTTACCTTGTATTTTCCCTTCGAAGATTACGTTTAGTAGACTGCTGTGTCTTTTAACATGCTCCAAAAATCTCATTTGTCTTGTTTGAATTGTATTTAATAGTTTTCTTCTAATTTTTAGTTGTTTTAAGGCGTCATCATATGTTTTGTATTCTTTCTATCCAATTCTTGCTACTCTTTTTTAAATCCACATTTCAAAGCCTGGAAGTACTGGCGAGAACAATTTAGCATTACTTTCTGTAAGTAAAAAAAGTAAAGTACCCCCGTCACGCCAAGTGGTGTATAGGGAAAATGGTTTTAGTGACCATAAATTTTACATACCTTCAGCACATGATTTTTGGGGTAATATGGTCGGTATTACGCCAGTGCCGCTTTACTTTCCCAGAAAAAAAATCCGGTACCCCTTAAATTACTTTCTGTACCCTGGAATTAATGGTGACCACAGTAAAACCATGATCGGCGTCAATATCCAACATCTCTAAAAGGAGAACGATAAAGAAAAGAGAAAAAACATCTTCAAAGAGAAACTCAAATTTGTTGACTATACAAGTAGTAAAGGCACGGCTGCTTAACTTTAACCTCAAAGTAGTAATTTAGTTAAAATCATAAAAACGTTGCCACATGTATGAATGAAGATGTCACGAGGAAACTACATTCTACTCATTCGTGATATTTTATTGGATTGATTCGAATTTTGTGACAAAAATAATATTCTAGAACAGTTGATTTCTGCTATTGATATTTTAGTCAAATAATGTTGACGCATACTATAAGGTGGATTAACACACGGAAAAAGACAAATTGGCAAACTTAAACTACGATATCTATCTATCTATCTATCTATCTATTGCCCTTTCGAGCCGAAGACGGCACATAGGGCAGAACCACAATCTCAAAAACAGAAACCTAGCGTGCCAAAATGGCATATATTGCAGAGATCACTGCTTCTAAAATCTATGGTAAACTACGATATAGAGATATCTATAAATCATCTGTGAACGACTTCTGCATCTGTGAAAATGATTGGGAACATCTGGCAAGTGATCGCACATCATGGAGAGCATGTATAAGGAATGGTATAACATCATCTGAGACTGTACTAAGGCAAAACTTAAAAGAGAAAAGAATCATGAAAAAGGATGGAAAACCCTGTGGATCAGTGGGCCTGACTTCTTCATTCTGTGGCCATGTGTGTTTGTCGAACAGTGGTAGAGTTAGCTACGAGAGAAGTTGATCGACAAACACAAAACCTAAAAAAAAAAGACAATAGCCTCCACTAGACCGTCTGACAAGACGAAAAGGGTCATATAATGTTGATGAGAATTAATATTTCAAAATTTGACAAATTTGAACCGCTCTGGTGTAAAATAATATCATTTTAACCACAACTATTAATTTAAAATGTAGGCTACAGCTTCTCTTATGTTCATGTTTAATGTAGTTTATCAGAATAAAGCCCGTCATGTTTTAGAACTGAGTTATCAAGACTACTTAAACATCATGGGAGCCGCGATAGCTCAATGGTTATTGAACTGGACAACAAAGGACAAGTGATAGGGTTCGATCCTGGTCGACGGCTTCCGGGGTTCACCCAGCCTTAAATGGGTAAAGGGGGAACTGGTTGGTCTCGAGGCTGTGGGTTCGAATCCCGGCTAGTTGGGATTTTTATTTATGATTTCTCTCTGCGGCGACAACCCCTGGTCTCAACAGCGAGGCCCGGCTTGAAATATCAATTGGTCATCTACGGAAAAAAAGAGTACATCCGAAGACAAAGTTATCTGCCTGAGCGGCGAGGAACCCCTGTGCACACGGCTGCCAGGGAAAAACGGATTAACACGTATAATTCAGTTCCTAGTCTCTAGAGACTTCGGCAAAGGTCAAAGCTGGCGAACGGAAAAAAAAATGGGTACCGTATAATTTTCTGGGGAAGTAACGCGTCATGGGCGTTGTACCGATCACATTACCGCAAAAAATCATATTCGGAAGGTCTATAAAAATGATGGCCACTAATATCACATTCCCTATACGTTACTTGACGTGACGGGGTCTTTACTTTACTTACTTAAACATCATCAGTAAACAACTGTGGGCACATTGTGCAAATACGCAACATATTAATAAAAGAAATCAGTAAATAAGGAGCAAAGAGTTGTTTGGAAATACACATTTATAAAATGAGAGCTGCTGTACTAGTGGTCAAAAGGTGACTTTTTATAAAGATCATTAACATGTTCACGGATTAACACACCTAGGCCACCCCGGCTGTAAAAAAAATGAGCACTTCGTTCGCTGAGTAAGGGGAGGTTAAAAATAGCTTGAGTAATAGTGGATCAATGATCAAGCTTCAGAACGAGGGCTTGGTGCTGTGAGAACACAGTCATCTATGTGAGTACTAAGGCCCGCGAGCTGAAGGGAATTACCCAAAGTTAGTGACGTTTTCAGCATTGCGAGTATGGGCGGTTGTGGGTAAAATTACACCAAACTATAGAATTACTAAGGTCCACGGGCGGAGAATAAAACCTGAAAACCCGATCAATTAGCGTGACGTCATCAACAATATGAGACGCTATGACGGCTGACTTCACTCATTCCACAACCATCCCTGCTCGCATAGCTGAAGGCGTCATACTAGTTGGTGAATGTCCGAGAAATTTTTTCTCAGCCCGTTGACCTAAGTTAATACATAGTTGGCTGTGCTTCAGCCGTCTATAACTCGCATAGCTGAAGGCGTCACACACGTTTGGTGATTCTGGGATTACCTCCCTTCCCCCACGCAGCACGCAGGCATCTTAGTAAAACTATAGATGGCTGTGGTGAGGATAAGCGCTTCGAATACATCGATAGAAGCATAAACGGCGCAATAACATGGTTGGTTATACACAGAACGTGGATCACGCAGTCTTAGTGACTGACTCGTAAAGTATGCTACAGAAGATTGAAAAACAATGTATGTGGTAGGAGTGGGTGCAGCTCTAGGATGCCTCTTAAGTGGCACATTAAACTGGGTGTATAGCCCAGGGTGGGAGCCGCGATAGCTTAGTGGTTAGTGAACTGCACTACAAAGGACAAGAGGTATGATTCGATCCCAACCGACGGCTTCCGGGTTCACCCAGCCTTAAATGGGTACAGGATTTTTTCTGGGAAAGTAATGCGGCACTGGCGTAATACCGACCACATTACCCAAAAATCATGTGCCGAAGGTCTGTAAAATTTATGGTCACTAACACCATATTCCCTATACGCCACTTGACGTGACGGGGGTACTTTACCTTTTACTTTACTATAGCCCAGGACACCCTGGTATACACGAGAATGAAATAGTCTATAAGCTCGCTGGCAGCTCTGGCACTGAGTGTGACCTTACTCTCGACAGAGGATATCGCCAAGTTTGTTCTACATTCCTGAAGAAAAGAGAAGGAAAATGGCTGGGACAATGATGCATACATTAAGAGACTGGGGAGTCTAAATGTGCAAAGGAGATCGAGTCGATCCGGAATGCTTAGTGATATGAACACCTTACAGGAACAGTCAGCCTGCGTACGCTTCGAGAAATTCTGGGACGGGTGGTGGAGCGGATATGGGGGTGTCTCGACTGCAGTGAAACTGATTCCATATTATATATATATATATATATATATATATATATATATATATATATATATATATATATAGTATTAATTCTGATAAATAAATAAACCGAACAAATGGGTTCGGCTAAGTCAAAACATTATTATAAATGGAAGTAACAATGATTCCAGTAAATATTAATTATGCCAGCAACTAAAACAGGCATACAGCCGTTGGCGATCCATTTCCATAATTCGAGAATGGTCACGTTTCAGATGTCACAGAAGCCCTGCAGCAGCAAGGTCTGGCACCGTGAAGTGAGACGATTGACCAAAGAGCAGAAAACTTCAGCTCCATAGAACAGTACATGGCATTCAAGGTTGAAAATAAAATCTTCATCTCACACACTCTTTCATTAAGCGCAGCATCCACATCGAAGGTTGGTTATCATGGAGCGCCATTTTACTTTTTCCCTTGTCTTGATGGTATACGTTATCAAACAGGTTCACCTGTCCATCGTTTTATGTTATCAGTAAACTTTAGTCTTGGTCTGCATCTGCCTGGTCAACCTTGTCCCGTTCCTTCCAAGATGACCTTTAGAAAGGTGTTATGCCTCTTCACATGTTCAACAAATTTTATTTATTTTTAAAATTGTGTTAAGTTGTTCTTTTTTTTTATATTTTTAACTGATTCAGAACCTCCTTGTTTGTCTTATTTTTCCTTCTACCCAATTCTCCTAATTTTTCTATAGATTGGCATTTCAGAAGCTTCATTTTCCGCTCTAGTTTCTTATTTATTGTCCATGTTTTGTCGCCATACAGAAAGATTGACTAAATAAAACATTTTGCAATGCGTAGTTTTAGCTGTGATGTTATTTGCTTTCATATGAATGCTTTTCCTGTTCTTCATAATATTTATATATATATTATAATGGTGTAGGTGACCATACATTTTTTATAGATCTCCAACACTGAATTTTTTGGGGTAATGTGGTCGGTATTACGACCGTGCCGTTTCACTTTCCCAGAAAAAAATCCTGTACCCATTTTAGGCTGGATCAATTATCTAGTGATTACGTATAATATCCTAGTAACCAGTGACCACTTATAATATCCTAGTAACCAGTGACCACTTATAATATCCAAGTAACCAGTGACCACTTATAATATCCAAGTAACCAGTGACCACTTATAATATCCAAGTAACCAGTGAACACTTATAATATCCAAGTAACCAGTGACCACTTATAATATCCAATTAACCAGTGACCACTTATAATATCCAAGTAACCAGTGACCACTTATAATATCCAAGTAACCAGTGACCACTTATAATATCCAAGTAACCAGTGAACACTTATAATATCCAAGTAACCAGTGACCACTTATAATATCCAAGTAACCAGTGACCACTTATAATAAACAAAGTAATCAGTGACCACTTATAATATCCAAGTAACCAGTGACCACATATAATATCCAAGTAACCAGTGACCACTTATAATATCCAAGTAACCAGTGACCACTTATAATATCCAAGTAACCAGTGACCACATATAATATCCAAGTAACCAGTGACCACTTATAATATCCAAGTAACCAGTGACCACTTATAATATCCAAGTAACCAGTGACCACTTATAATATCCAAGTAACAAGTGATAGCTAGATAGTAGGAGCTGGATAGGTCTGGTTCACTGATCCTGGCGCAACCCATCAACTACGAGTCGCTGGCTACCTTTGCCCCCGGTTCACGTTTCAGTTTCGCACCGACGCGTCATGATTCATCCGAACTCTGAAAAAGGGTACCAGAGTTTTTTTTTTTAATTAATTTCTTTTCTGGGAAAATATGGCGACCAGGCGTGATACAAGCCACATTATCTACACCACATATCGCTTGTTATTAAGCAAAAAATAGTGACACTAGTGCAATTTTCTTTCCCTGAGGGGCGACAGCACAGAGGCTTCTGGATCCATAATAGCAACACCAACAACACAATTTTTACGATAATCATTAACATGCACCTTATATAATTATTAATATACCTCCCCACAACATTAACATTATTTTCAGGGCGCATACTATCGTCTGTGTAAATTGATTTACACTTTCAGAAACCGCTAATTAAACAACATTTATACAGAAGCAATTAACATTTTTTCGGGCACATCATGAGAAGAGGAAAGTTGGAATACTTAGTTACAACTGGCAAAATAAAAGGAAGGAGAGATCGCTGACGACAAAGAGAGAAAATACTGGATAGCTTGGTGTCATGGCATGGAAAACAGTCAACAACAGAACTGATACGATGCACTGTAGATAGATTGTGGAGGGACATGATCGTCTACGCCAACCGGTATGGCACATGATGATGAATATACAGAAATGTGAAATTGACAACATTAGAGAGTTCGATATTTCAAGATAAATAACTATGCCCTAACTAGAAACAGATTTTCGAATTGACAGAGTTAATTTTCGAGGACAGAAGGGTACACACTTTTTACAAATTCTGCGAGGGAAGTTTGGCACTTCGTTTCCTTACGAAAATATGTGTGTGAAACATCAGTGTTTCCATGATTTTCGACACTTGAAATAGAAATATCAGCCACTGTAATTTCAGCATGCATTTTTCTACACTTGAAATAGAAACATCAGCCATTGTAATGTCAGCATGCATTTTTCTACACTTGAAATAGAAACATCAGGAGTTGTAACTTTAGCAAGCGTTTTTCGACACTTGAAATAGAAACATCAGCCGCTGTAACTTCAGCATGCATTTTTTGACACTTGAAATAGAAACGTCAGTCGTAACTTCAACATGCATTATTCGACACTTGAAATAGAAACGTCAATCGTTGTAACTTCAGCATGCATTTCCTTAAAAACATACGAAGTAAAATTAATGGCTTCTGTAACTTCAGGAGGCACAAGTTTGCATTATGAAGATTTAAGCAATTAATATTCTTGTATACTTCATTACTGTGGGACTACCGTTTCGTCCAAAGATAGTTAATTGTGTCAACTACTACAAGGACAGGAAGCCGCGATAGCTCAGTGGTTAGTGAACTGGACTACAAAGGACAAAAGGTTCTATCCCAACCGACGGCTTCCGTGTTCACCCTGCCTTTAATGGGTACCGGATTTTTTTCTGGGAAAGTAAAGCGACACGGGCGTAATGCCGACAACATTACCCCAAAAATCATGTGCCGAAGGTCTGTAACCTGTAACATTTATGGTCACTAACACCATATTCCTAATACGCTACTTGGCGTGACGAGGGTACTTTACTTTTCTTTTTTTACTTACTACAAGGACATCTCTGCAATATGTGCCCCTTTGGCACGCAAGGTTTCTGTTTTTGAAATTGTGGTTCTGCCCTATGTGCCGTCTGCGGCTCGAAAGGACAATAGATAGATAGACAAGGACAGCATTTAGGGATTGTCGCAGTGCTTAGGTTATGTAGGCATCTCACTACAAGAAAGGCAGTTAACTTACTTAACCTACGAACTTTACGAACTAGTTCAAAATTATTATTTTTCTTCTTATTTATTTATTTATTATTTTATAACCATATCTGTGTGTGTTGTATGTTTGTTCATGCTCGGCCGCTTATCCAGAAGTGTTCGGAGACTTCTGGATAGTGTTGCTTCAAGCATCGAAACTCACGATGCGAGGCAGCATTCCTCACCTTCCCAGAATACTACGTTAGTACCCATTTCTGCCAGCGGCTGGGTCGACCGCGGAGATATTTTTTTCTCTCCAACCACGAGTACAAATCACACTGCTTCCATCGGGAATCGAACACGGGTTGTCTGATCGTCGGTAATCCATTCTGGTGGTTTTTCCAACTAAGCTACCGAGGTTCCCCAAAAATTCAGATAGAATTTACAAATGCATTTTGGGAAATTATGTGACAAGTGGTGGAGCGGACATGGGAATTCCTGACCGCGATGAAACAGGTTCCATTGATAGTTTTGACTAGAATTAAGCGATTTACCAACAAATGATTCGATTGGATTAGAAGTAAAAAAAAAAAAGAAGTAACACGCAGAGTCGTAAGGGAGTGAACTTTTAGACAAATAATGGTGATAGACCGCATCATTTGGAGGTGAGTGGGGTACTGGTCCTTCACTTTGGTAAAATAAATGTCTGCTCGACTTAGCCAGTCAGGTACCCATTTTGGTCTCAGCTGAAATACTGGAAAATATCAGGCTGGATTTCAACCACGATCACTCTGTCCCCAAGGCAGTGCGTTATCTACTACACCAGGGACATATGCATCATAAATAATATGTATTTGTAAATGTAAATAAAGCCTGTCGTCCCCCCCCCAACCAATTGGCCAATCACACATATCCTTATGTAGTTGGATCGATTTGGACGCGCTTCTAACCCTGGCTTGAAGGTATATGTGTATGAACTGATGGTAACATAAGAGCAGTGTTGAAAATCATTACAACATTGTAGTTCTTAAATGTTATGTAGAGCCAGTCATCTCACCTCTGTTGTACATCTACCATCTGAGGTTAACATTGCTCCCAGATATTTAAATTCATTTACCTGTTCTAATATTGTTCCACTTGCCATTATTCTGCACTAAGGTGATGTCTTTTTCTTTGTTGTTACCATTACTTCTGTCTTTCTGCTATTAAGGCTGAGTCCTTTTTTTTTGCTTTCTTTCACTTTAATGTCTAACATTTCTTGTAGCTCATTTTCACTCTTAGCGATTAAGACTGTATCATCAGCATACATTAGAGTATTTATATTATGACCTCCGATTGTTATTCCAGGCATGCCCCTTATAGATCTTAAAATAATTTCACTATAAATATTAAACAAATCTGGTGACAGCATACAGCCTTGCCTAACACCCTGTTTTAGTTTTTGAAACATTCCCAATTGGTTAAATTGGGATGTTGTAAATAAGGTATTGTTAAATACAAGTAATCTTTGAGCTTTGAGCCAGCGCTAAGCTATTATTTTATTCAGTTGACCACAAGACGCAAAACACGATGCAACGCAATCCTGATAAACAAATAAAAAAAAAAGGAAGAAAAAAACGATCTGTTTTCAATCACTGGATAATGGTAAAGAAAAAAACGATCTGTTTTCAATCACTGGATAATGGTAAAGAAAAAAACGATCTGTTTTCAATCACTGGATAATGGTAAAGAAAAAAATGCATTTATGATAGATGGATTGCTGATATAACAGCATCATCCAGTACAGTGCCTGCTGGCGTAGGTGATCATGTCTCTCCACAACTTTCGATCTCGACAGTTATTTATTATTTATGTTGTTGACCTTCTGCCAAGCCATTCTCGTAAGCTGTCTATTATATTTTCTCTTTGCTTCCCTCTATCTCTTCGTCCCTTAATTTTCCCATTTGTCACAATATATTCCAACTGTTCACTTATAAACATTACATGGCCACAAAATGATGGTTGTTTTATTGAATATATAGGTACATGTGAAAACGATCTCCTACAATTTCGATAATCCGCCAAATCTAAGGTAATTTCTATTTATTTCATGTTTTCATACACAATTTTTTTTCGGCAGCAGCTGACTACCTCCCAACTTCATATCACAGGCTACGCCTATGACAGGCAGGGTTAAAAGAACACGGCGAAATACATAAAAAGTTGTATATTTCGCCCGTTAGGGAGGCTCTTGGATCGATAAGCGGTAGCTGCTGTGACACGCCTCATCCTTACACCGACTTGGCACTCCTCACTGTTGAGCTACTGCGCTGGGCTAAGCCTGTGTGGGCAAGGTGTTGTGTTTGTGACGAAGATATATAACAGGGAAGTTATATTCAGAATGGGAAGAATTGATAGTAAGAACAATATATTCAGAGTTGAATGTGTTGACAG
Source organism: Megaustenia siamemsis (assembly GCA_032433765.1). Taxonomy (NCBI): domain Eukaryota; kingdom Metazoa; phylum Mollusca; class Gastropoda; order Stylommatophora; family Ariophantidae; genus Megaustenia; species Megaustenia siamemsis. Next base: position 30,725,257 of record JAVIAB010000139.1, on the reverse strand, counting down.
GACTCTTAGTGCTTGATTTAAAGATATGAAGAACTATAAATACATGATTAAAATAACTAGCAGATAGGGTAACCATAAAAAAAATAACAGTATTGAACACAACGATAGAAACTATAAGATTACACTTCAGTTGGTAGAACCACGAGGGCAGTTTTGAGCTAAATGTTAGAAGAATGAATCTCTGAACCAGCGTAAAGCTTTTATTATATTCACTAGACCATAAGGTGCAAAACACAGAGCAACGCAGTCCTGCTAAGCCAATTTGTAAAAAAAAAAAAAAAAAAAAGAGCGAAGAAAAAAAACGAGATCTATATTCAATCATTGATTTATGACGAAGACAATAGTGCATTAATTGATTGGTGGAAAACTATTAACAAGATGTTGAGTATTGAGTATTGAGTGCCGTGTCTCTGGCGTAGGTGATCATGTCTCTCCACAACTTTCTATCTCGACAGTTATTTATCATTTCTGTTGCTGGCCTTCTGCCAGGTCATTCTCTAAGATGACTGGTATTTTTTTCTTTGCTTCCCTCTATCTCTTCGTCCCTCAATTTTCCCAGTTGTTACAATATATTCCAGCTGTTCTCTTTTCATTACATGGCCAAAAAATGATGATTGTTTCTTCCTAATATTGGAAATTAGCTATATTTTTGCTTTGGCCTCTTTCAGAACGTTTTCATAACTCTTTTTATCTGTCCATGTATTCTCAACATTCTTCTGTAAAACCACATTTCTACAATCCCCAGTTATTTTCTTGTCTGTTGTCCTATTGTCCATGATTCACATCCATATGTTAAGACAGGCTCTACAGTATTGAGTATACAGGTGGTTAAAACAAATACTTTCAATTTTTTATTGTTTGATTATTTAATATAACAACATGGTAAATGAAATTTATCAGGAAAGCTGTAAACAAAACTAGAAGATAAAAGGTTAAAAATGAGTCCTTGTGAACAAGAAAATAGTTGTTACAACACCAACCAATGACTAATTTGAACAATAAAGAATCAAATGGTTTTTATACGTCTCATCGAAATGGAATCCCATGTGAGTGGAAACTCACAGCTCGCGGTATGACATGAAAAATGTCGGCTACTGAGCAAAAGAGAACACAGAAAGCGATGGGCAGCTGGTGTCAAAGAGACTAAGTAAATTTAAAAAGAAAGCAAGTTAAGTTGTACAGCTAACGACGGCTTAACAACTTCACATAACTCAACTCTGTGGCGCTGCACGGTACAAGCAGTAGAGCAAAAGAAACACAATCAAGATAGTTTGAATTTGTACTTTTGGTGTTTGACACTTTCATTTATTATCCCTGGATAATACTATTTATTTTTTTGTTCGTTATGATAATTTTCTTGTCCATTAAAAAAGAAATCAGGCATTTGTCACTCAGCATAACATTACATTGTGAATTCTTTTGTTGTCTTCATCTAATTTAAGACTCAAGTTATTATTTTTTTTCAGGCTTTTTAAGAACACATTTTTCCACGATTTCTGTATACACTTTTACTTTACGGGAATCGTCAGTCGCTGGACACTGCGGGACTTACTGAGGATGGAATCTGAGCACCCATGGACATTTTCGGACTGCAATGATGATGATGATGATGACCCCCAAAACAACTCTATAACTTTTACTTCCCTTCGGTTTCTAGCAAACGTCATCTTAAAAGCTACTCGTATAAGATTTTCCAGTAGTTTTCCTCAGAGCTGTGTAAAAGAAATTCGTGAAATCGATGGTAAAAGAATAATTAATTTATAAGTGCTATACGCTTGCGAAACATGATGCATTACAGTGAAGCTGCAGAAAAATAAATAAAAGCTGTGGAGATGGAATATTGTTGTCAGGTTTTGAGCATTTCTTACTTAGATCATATCAAAAATGAAAGAAAGTTCGTAAAAGGATACAAGCAATCGAAGTACACTATGGTCTTTTGACGATTGTGAAGAGGCGCAAAATGAAACTGTATGGCCATGTGTCTTGATTGGCCGGCCTAGTAAAGACCGTTCTGCAAGGAACTGTGAAAGTAGCTAGAACGAGATGCAGCAGAAGAGAGATGGTAAGATAACATTAAATAATGCCCAGGAGTGAGTCCCAAAGAATGAGTGAAGATAGAGAGAAATGGAGAATGTTGACAGAAGTACTGATAATGTACTGGCATTTTAACGGCAGTTTATGTCATCGTCTTTAATTTAGATAGTGAAGATACGGCAGTTATCGCATGTATTTAATGACTCGTGCCACGGTTAGATTGTCGGAGTTAATTTTCTTCCTCCCAAACGAGGCAACTTCGAGTTCACCCCAATCTGCTATAATGGAGGCTAGTACGAGATGATGCTTACAAAATTACCAGTGTTAATATGAATGATAAAGATGGCAACTAACATTATATACTTGACAAGCCAAGTTGGACCTGCGACATTTCCACTAAATCAATATCTCTGGTGTTACAGATAGACCTGGAAGAGGTTAGGAAATAATTTCCTTTCTTGAACTTTATTTCAGAAACTGGTTTTGCAGTTCATCTTCAGTACGCCATGATAGTAGTCAGCAACCCAAAGCTGAGCAAAATCCACGTGTCGCTTGTAGTCTCGATGAAGAAGTTTCTCTGCGTGACCAATAAAGGAAACAGAACCGGGTTACAAATACATTAATTGGTAAAGCCAGATCTATCTATTTGCGACACATCACAGATAATATACATACATTAGAAACATCTGGTACAAAAAGTCTATGTCAATAAAAGTGCGAAAGGTTTATGATGCTATATTGAGTCAATCATTGGCAGCAGACAAACGAATGAAAAGACGATTGAGAGGAGTCTCAGAGATGGATATCACAGAAGAAATTGTGATAATTCCCTGGAAAGCTAAATAAGACAAACACAAAAAAGAGCGCATAAAAAACGTCAGGAAGAAACAATCGATGTTTATGGGGCACATCATCAGAAGAGGACACTTAGAATACTTGGTTACCGCTGGCAAATATAAGGAAAGAGGGATCGCGGACTTCAGAGAGAGGAGATACTAGTTAGCGTGGTGCCGCTAGCTCGGTGCCGCTAGCGTGGTGATGTGGCACAGTAATTAGACAATAACACAATTGATAATATGCAGAGAAGAAAAAAAATTGTAGAGCATTATAGCCTACAATAACCGATATGGCACATGATGATTATTATAGCTTCTTTTTCAAGTAAGAGTAAGGACAACGAATGGAAGTATGCCATGTGTATGTGATTTTATCTAATTTGTTGTGATATTTGTGAACTTTGTTAACCTCAGATGGAAGATGTACAAAAGAGGTGAAATGCAGAACGGCTCAGGCAAAAGCAGCTTTCCAAAAAATTAGGATGATACTATGCAATCCATTTTTGACAACAGAAACAAGAAAAAGAGTTCTTAAATGTTATGTAGAGCCAGTCTTAACATAGGGATGTGAATCATGGACAATAGGACAACAGACACGAAAATCACTGGAGTAGGTAGAAATGTGGTTTTACAGAAGAGTATTGAGAATACCTTGGCAAGCTAGGAAGAGTAATTAAAATGTTCTGAGAGAGGTCAAAGCAACAAGAGAGCTAATTTCCAATATTAGGAAGAAACAATCATCAATTTTTGGCCATGTAATGAGAAGAGAACAACTAGAATATATTGTAACAACTGGAAAAATTGAGAGATGAAGAGATAGAGAGAAGCAACGAGAAAAAAATACCAGAGAGCTTAAGAGAATGGCTTGGCAGAAGGTCAGCAACAGAAATGATAAATAACTGCCGAGATCGAAAGTTGTGGAGAGACATGATCACCTACGCCAGCAGGCCCGGTACTTGATGATGATTGTGACTCATTATTATATTTTACTGCAATACTACTAGGTTAATTTAAAAGAGGACACGCAAATATTAGTTGTTATTTGTATTGTAGGCACGTATGTACTCGTAATTCATAGAGAACTGGCCTGTCGAACTAGTCCTTGACTTCACTGACAGATGTTCACGCAGTTAATGCTGTAGTAGATTAGTCTCTAGCACAGCGCACATATTCTAGCACAAGACCAGATTTTAGGCCGCAAAGACGGATCGTTCATTGTCGTCAGTTATCATTGCCAGGTTGCAATTATAACACTTTTAAATGTGTGTGTGTGTGTGTTTTTTTTTTCTTCTTAGCTTAATGGGATGTTTAAAAATTGGTAGTCGTGAGAGCTACGGAGATTGTGACTATTTAGTTAGTACTTTGAACAAGTAATCTTTGCTGTATGTTATGATGGCGCGTTAATGACGTCGGCTCTAAAAATATGAGTTGACTTTAGTGAGCGGTGAAGAGAGTGTAATAGATACAGGGAGAGAGAGAGAGAGAGAGAGAGATTGTGTGACTATGTGTGTGCATGTGAGTGCATGTGAGGAAGAGTGCGTGTATATTGTGGGGGGGGGGGAGGGGGAGGGATGGAAATAGTGATATAAATATAAAAATAAAACAAATGTCGAATATTAAATAAAGTAAATTAAGAAAATTAAATAGCCTGAAGGGAAATTAGGGGAAGCAATAAAACATAAAGTTAAGATGCAGAGGTAAAAGTGAGAGAGATGAAAAGCAAGAAAGAAAGAAAGAAAGAAAGAAAAGAACGGAAGTAAGAAATAAAGTGTAACAAGAGAGCTAGGTAAAAGAGAAACAAGTTAAGAGAAATTGTGAGAGAGATAAGAGAAAGATTAAAAATAAATGTATTCTTGGAAGTGCCGTTGCTGTAGTTTGTTTGCGTTTACCCGACAACACGTTTGCTTCATCTCCCCTTCATCGAAGACTCTTTAAAAGATGCTAAGTGAGAGCTGGTGTGTTGTGTTGTCGTTAGTTAGCGTATGTTGGCCCAATACATCCGCTTTCAGCATATAATTTTTGATACCGCATTGCCTTCCATCTGGATCGCTACTCACTTTTCATTTATGAAAATTGGAATTCAAGAGAGAAGAGATAAGAAGTTAGGATTTAAAAGGGTAGATAGAGAGAGTGAGAGAGAGTGAGAGAGTGACAGAGAGTGAGAGAGAGTGTGTGACAGAGAGTTAGAGAGAGTGTGACAGAGAGTGAAAGACAGAGAGACAGAGAGTGAGAGTGACCGACACAGAGTGACAGAGAGTGAGAGAGAGTGTGACAGAATAAGAGAGTGTGACAGAGAGTGAGAGAGAGACCATGTGTGACAAAGAGTGAGAGAGAGAGAGAGAGTGTGTGTGACAGAAAGTGAGAGAGATACTGTCAGAGAGAGTAACAGAGAGAGAGAGAGAGAGAATGATGGGAAAGGATATATATCGAACATAATTACTACATAGGAGTTGTGAGATAGAAACAATATATAATGACTTTACTGATAATTAATTTGGGTTAGATAGAAGACATCTTATTTTGTTATGTTATTTGTTATGTCTCGCGAGGATAGTATGTCGGGTGGCTGGACCCAGGATGCAAGATGTCCTATGTGAACTTGAAAAATGGACGAACACCTGGTTCTTCCCAATCAACGACAAAAAAAAACTGCATATACAATTTTCAGCCTATCAAGAAACACACTCTCTGCAAACTTGAAGATAAAAGACCATACACTCCCTATTGACCAAAACTCAACATATCTTGGCGTCACCATGAATCGCAGAATGACTTGGAAAAATCAGATAGACAGAGCAAGGAAAAAAGCCAGAAAACGAACACAAATATTATGAAGAAATTGGCAGGAACGGACTGGGGACCAGACAGCAATATTTTGAAAAGACTATTCGTAGGAAGAGTCAGACCAGTTCTAGAGTATGGAGTCACAGCCTGGGCTATGGCTTCCAAATCACACCTTAGCAAAATTAACAGAACACAGAAACAAGCTGCCCGTATCATCACTGGTGCTATGAAATCTACACCTATCACGACTCCAGAAACAGTAACAGGTTTACAACCCTTAGATGACAGACGGGTCACTAAAGAATTGCAACAAGTAGAGAAGTATAGAAGGCTCCTTAGTCACACTATGCACCAAAGAATAACTGGTTCCGGAATTGTACGACTAAAGAGGAGCAACTTCTCTGCAATGGCCAATAAACTAACTACTGGAAACCCAGTACTTTCCCAAACAATATCGAAACAATTGGGTCCATCTGATATGTCTCCTCATGGAAAACATAAATTACTAGAACTTGAGGAAAATATAATAGGAATCATGAAAAAAGGCACTCAATCAAACACAGAAAGAAAACACGTAGCAGAAAACACATACACGATACCTACCCACAGGACTCTTGGTCCCACATATACACAGATGGCTCTGCTACAAATGCCACCAGAAATGGAGGAGGAGGTGTGTTCTTGACGCTGAATAATCAGGACGACATCGCCAAGTCAATAGCTACTGGAAAATTTTCAAACAACTTTAAAGCAGAAACTGAAGCCATCAGAGAGACAGAGAGAGAGAGAGAGAGAGAGAGAGAGAGAGAGAGAGAGAGATTTTGATATGTGGAATTTTTCCCTGATTATGTGCATTCTTTTCAACCTTGAATTTATGATAATCATATATGGGGAATGCCAGTCCTGGACCCTAGATGCAAGAACTATAAGAGAAGTAACCTCTACTGAGATGAAATATGTCAGACTAGTGACAGGAAACAGTCTGAGATTCAAGATCAGAAATGAAGAACTGAGAAAAAGTCTAGGAAAAGCCCCCGCCATAGAATATATAAGGAAACAACAGATAAAATGGTTTGGCCATGTGACAAGCAGAGTGAATGAAACACAACACAACGAGCCTTCAATAAACGTTGCGAGAACTCAAGACCCAAGGGTCGACCACGAAAAAGATGGATCGATGGAATATTAGGAGCAATGAGAAACAACAGCAGCGGAAGCGATCATAAGAGCAAAAGACCGCACATTATATATCCCCTAGACGGTGAAAGGCAAACGAGGAAAGAAGAAGATATATATGGGGAAAACGGTACATTAATTTTTTTAAAAAAAAGCGTTTTTCTTAAAGTCTAAAATAGATACTTTTGTCTTATTAACTTTATTTTGGTAGTTTGTATCTTGTGGTTGCCTATTTGTGGTAGAAGGATTTTTTTATACTTGGCAATTTTGTTGTCGAATTAGATACAATTTCTTCAGTTTGATTTATTTCGATTGTTGTTGTTGTTGCACTAATGCCAGGAGTTGACACGAGCTGTAAACTCTTTGACTCATGAATGTAGCGGGTTGTAATGGCTGTAAGACATTCGCAGCCTTTACTGGAAGACGTTGGAGTTCGTTCAGTTCCAGACTGCGATTGAAAAACTGAGTGACCTTCCCAGCCTAGAGGTACTGCGATACTAGGTCTTCTATATCAGTAAAAGTCACCACTACGGATTCTAACTTCTGTTAGCCAGCCTGTGTGACCTCCAGGTACTGCAATACTAGGTCTTCTATATCAGTAAAAGCCACCACTACGAATTCTAACTTCTGTTAGCCAACCTGTGTGACCTTTAGATACTGCAATACTAGGTCTTCTATATCAGTAAAAGCCACCACTACGGATTCTAACTTCTGTTAGCCAGCCTGTGTGACCTCTAGGTACTGCAATACTAGGTCTTCTATATCAGTAAAAGCCACCACTACGGATTCTAACTTCTGTTAGCCAGCCTGTGTGACCTCTAGTTACTTCAATACTAGGTCTTCTATATCAGTAAAAGCCACCACTACGGATTCTAACTTCTGTTAGCCAGCCTGTGTGACCTCTAGTTACCTCAATACTAGGTCTTCTATATCAGTAAAAGCCACCACTACGAATTCTAACTTCTGTTAGCCAACCTGTGTGACCTCTAGTTACTTCAATACTAGGTCTTTTATATCAGTAAAAGCCACCACTACGGATTCTAACCTCTGTTAGCCAGCCTGTGTGACCTCTAGTTACTTCAATACTAGGTCTTTTATATCAGTAAAAGCCGCCACTACGGATTCTAACTTCTGTTAGCCAGCCTGTGTAACCTCTAGTTACTTAAATACTAGGTCTTCTATATCAGTAAAAGCCACCACTACGGATTCTAACTTCTGTTAGCCAGCCTGTGTGACCTCAAGTTGCTTCAATACTAGGTCTTCTATATCAGTAAAAGCCACCACTACGGATTCTAACTTCTGTTAGCCAGCCTGGGTGACCTCTAGGTACTGCAATACTAGGTCTTCTATATCAGTAAAAGCCACCACTACAAATTCTAACTTCTGTTAGCCAGCCTGTGTGACCTCTAGTTACTTCAATACTAGGTCTTCTATATCAGTAAAAGCCACCACTATGGATTCTAACTTCTGTTAGCCTGCCTGTGTGACCTCTAGATACTGCAATACTAGGTCTTCTATATCAGCAAAAGCCACCACTACGAATTCTAACTTCTGTTAGCCAACCTGTGTGACCTCTAGATACTGCAATACTAGGTCTTCTATATCAGTAAAAGCCACCACTACGGATTCTAACTTCTGTTAGCCAGCCTGTGTGACCTCTAGGTACTGCAATACTTGGTCTTCTATATCAGTAAAAGCCACCACTACGGATTCTAACTTCTGTTAGCCAGCCTGTGTGACCTCTAGTTACTTCAATACTAGGTCTTCTATATCAGTAAAAGCCACCACTACGGATTCTAACTTCTGTTAGCCAGCTTGTGTAACCTCTAATTACTTCAATACTAGGTCTTTTATATCAGTAAAAGCCACCACTACGGATTCTAACTTCTGTTAGCCAGCCTGTGTGACCTCTAGTTACTTCAATACTAGGTCTTTTATATCAATAAAAGCCACCACTACGGATTCTAACTTCTGTTAGCCAGCCTGTGTGACCTCTAGTTACTTTAATACTAGGTCTTCTATATCAGTAAAAGCCACCACTACGGATTCTAACTTCTGTTAGCCAGCTTGTGTGACCTCTAGTTACTTCAATACTAGGTCTTTTATATCAGTAAAAGCCACCACTACGGATTCTAACTTCTGTTAGCCAGCCTGTGTGACCTCTAGTTACTTCAATACTAGGTCTTTTATATCAGTAAAAGCCACCACTACGGATTCTAACTTCTGTTAGCCAGCCTGTGTGACCTCTAGTTACTTTAATACTAGGTCTTCTATATCAGTAAAAGCCACCACTACGGATTCTAACTTCTGTTAGCCAGCCTGTGTGACCTCTAGTTACTTCAATACTAGGTCTTCTATATCAGTAAAAGCCACCACTACGGATTCTAACTTCTGTTAGCCAGCCTGTGTGACCTCTAGTTACTCCAATACTAGGTCTTCTATATCAGTAAAAGCCACCACTACGTATTCTAACTCGTATTAGCCAGCCTGTTTTGATGCAAGCTGTTACTAGGGAAAACCGACCAAAATGTAAAGACTAGGTTTGGTGAGCGGGTGGGTCACCGACCCTGCTGTTGCAACCGAAGTCCCCTCATTTTGATTGTTAAATGCTGTCTAATCACTGAATTTATTTCAATTTTGTTGTTCTTATTTCTGTTTTCAGCTTTCTGCGCTTATTATAGAATTGCGATTTATTTTGTTCTGCTGTGATCTAATGTATTATTCTTCATCTAGAATGTGTTCAAGCCTGCTTCACAACTGTTGGTTTTCCATGGCAGCAGTGGTTGTAGTCATAGTTGTTTCTCTTTGTAAAGCAGCTTTTCCAAGCTTCCTATCAATTCTATTCCTTGTTGCTTTATCATAAATGATTGTCTTTATCTTTACTCTCTTTCTTCATTTACATCTTCCATTCGCATTTCCCTTTTGTCTATGATTGTCAATCAGTTTTTTTTTTTAAAGTCATGTGATTTATACTGGCTGATTATCTGGCTACTTCCCGGTCAATGGTTTGTTCACTCTTCCTCAATGGACCACGTGACTATGTCCCAAACAACTCCAATAGCTAAGTAAATCTGTCCTTTCATGTATTCGTCTTCCGTTTTCGTCTATTGTCATGTGTTACTGACGAAGACCTGTGGCCGAAACGTTTGTAATTTTGTACTGTCTTGCTTTCAATAAAACTGCTCTATACAATTTTATATTAATTTTTCAACCATATCAGGCTTAAAGAGTCTTCCGCCACTCTTTTAAACCAGCTCTTCTGGTGGAGGAAAACGTTTTTACCCGATAATTTTCTTTTTCCGGTGCAGAAGAATATTATTTTTTGGGGTGAATTTCTTTTGGATTCAAACTTCTTTTGGTATTACGCCTTTTTTGTTTCGTGAAATTATTTTTATTGAGTGGAAAACGTTTTTATTTTTTTGGTTACATTATTTTTACTGAGGGAAAACGCTTTTTTTTTAGCTTGGTGGAATTTTTTTTTGTCCGACGGAAACGTTTTTGACCGAGGAATTTATTTTGGCCGAGGAAAAAAGTTTTTGCCGGTTAATTTCGTTCAATCAAGTGAGAACTTGTCTTTAATCTGGCCAGTGAATTGTTAATCAACCCGATGAAAATCTAAGTCGCGAACGGTTATGTAAATGAGGAACAACAATTACATCTTGCGGCTTTACTTTACGTTTCTTTTAGAATAGGGTTTTCTTTTATATATTCTTTTCTTCTTTCTTTTTTGCCGTTTCAAAAATACGGGGGGTTCCAAATTACAACTAAGCTCATTATCTCGGACGTTTGTTCCTCGTTTGTATCGTATAAAGGGAAGCTAGCGTGTATTGCTTATTAAATTTGTGTGCGGGTCCTGTGGTGTTTTTATGCATGTGTGTGTGAGTGTGTTTTTGCCAAGCTCTTTTATTCAATTCGTATTACAGAGAATACTAAAACTCGGAGTTTTTTTTTGTTTGTTTTTTTTTTTTTGTTTCTACGAAGCTTTTTTCCTCCAGTTTTTTTTTAATCCCCAAAAGGGGGGGGGGGGAGATGGGGAAGGTCAAACTATACATGGAGAATAGAGGTGGGAGCAGAGATGAAGAAGATGGGAAGACATGGAGTTATCTTAAAGTCTTAAAGAATGGCATCAGACAGGATGGCTTGGAAAGTAAGTATATTTTTAGGACCTATGTTCCACATTGAGATGAAAGAAGTTCGAATAAGAAAGAGCTGTTCTACTCGGTTCTTAATACAGAAATCACTAGAACTCGGGCTATGTTTTTCCTTTTGTCACAAGCTCTTTTCATCATCATCATCAAGTACCGGGCCTAGTGGCGTAGGTGACCATGTCTCTCCACTACATTCGATCTCGGCAGCTATTTATCATTTCTATTGTTGACCTTCTGCCAAGCCATTCTCTTAAGCTGTCTGTTATTTTTTCTCTTTGCTTCCCTCTATCTCTTCGTCCCTCAATTTTTCCAGTTGTTACAATATATTCCAGTTGTTCTCTTCTCATTACATGGCCAAAAAATGATGATTGTCTCTTCCTAATATTGGAAATTAGCTCTCTTTTTGCTTTGACCTTTCTCAGAACCTCTTCATTACTCTTCTTAGCTGTCCATGGCACTTTCAACATTCTTCTGTAAAACCACATTTCTACAGACTCCAGTGATTTTCTTGTCTGTTGTCCTATTGTCCATGATTCGCATCCATATCTTAAGACTGGCTCTACATAACATTTAACAACTCTTTTTCTTGTTTCTATTGTCAAAAATAGATTGCATAGTTTCTTCCTAATTTTTGGAAAGCTGCTTTTGCTTGAGCTATTCTACATCTCATCTCTTTTGTACATCTTCCGTCTGAGATTAACAAAGTTCCCAAATATTTAAATTCATTTACCTGTTTTAATATTGTTCCACTTGTCTTTATTTTGCACTGAGGTAATGTATTTTTCTTTGTTGTTACCATTACCTCTGTCTTTTTGGTATTAAGGCTGAGTCCTTTATTTTTGCTTTCCTTCACTACAATGTCCAACATTTCTTGTAACTCATTTTCACTCTTAGTGATTAAGACTGTATCATCAGCATACCTTAGATTATTTATATTATAACCTCCAATTGTTATTCCAGGCATGTCCCTTATGGATCTTAAAATAATCTCACTATAAATATTAAACAAACCTGGTGACAGCACACAACCTTGTTTAACACCCTGTTTTATTTGTTGAAACATTCCCAATTGGTTTCCAGTTCTGACGGCCGCTGTTTGTTGCCAGTACATGTTCTTTATTATTCTTAGATCTTTGCTGTCTACGTTTATGCTTTCTAAAATGTTGATTATTTCTTGGTGCTTTACTTTGTCAAATGCCTTGGTGTAATCTATGAAACATAGGTATAGGTCTGTTACTGCTGTTACAAGCTCTTTTACTCAGTTCTTAATACAGAAATCACTAGAACTCGGGCTATTTTTTTCCTTTTGTCACAAGCTCTTTTACTCAGTTCTTAATACAGAAATCACTAACACCCTGTATTAAACCAAAAACGTATAACCATTTGTAGACGGGTAGTAGGAGACATGTTTGTGTTGAGTTGAACAGTCATCAGTGTACTCGGACAAAGTAAGCTACCATTCCGATCTCCTTTCTGTAAGATCACAGTGTAGTGCTCGAACCAGCGTGCTCATTTCAGAAGTTGGTTATTTATCTTGATGGATGTTACCGAATTTTTTTCTGGGGAAGTAAAGCGGCACGGGCGTAATACCGACCACATTACTCCAAAAAATCATGTGCCGAAGGTCTGTAAAATTTATGGTCACTAACACCATATTCCCTATATGCCACTTGGCGTGACGGGGGTACTTTTTTTATGGTAGGCATATCACTTCAGAGACAAGAAAATCACTGGAGTCTGTGGAACTGTGGTTTTACAGAAGAATGTTGAGAGTACCATGGACAGCAAAGAAGAGTTATGAAAACGTTCTGAAAGAGGTCAAAGCAAAAAGATAACTAATTTCCAATATTAGGAAGAAACAATCATCATTTTTTGGCCATGTAATGAGAAGAGAACAACTGGAATATATTGTAACAACTGGAAAAATTGAGGGACGAAGACATAGAAGGAAGCAAAGAGAAAAAATAACAGACAGCTTAAGAGAATGGCTTGGCAGAAGGTCAGCAACAGAAATGATAAATAGCTGCCCAGATCGAAAATTGTGGAGAGACATGATCACCTACGCCAGTAGGCACAGTACTTTATGATGATGATGATATTACTTCAGTTAGACTTGTACAAAGAGAAAGAGTATACTATTTTCAATTTTTCTTTCCATTTGTAAAATTGTATTTTATATGTTCAACGTGAATATGTGAACTCACTTTTATCGTCCGTCTCCGTTTGGAATAGGTATTCTATCCCACCAACTTTTAACTCAAGTAGTACACTTGAAATAAACACCCGATTTGAACCATGTACCTCCTGGTTGTGAACGTTGACCTTATCTCAAAAATACAACGACCAAATGGGACAATGTGAATGCCATCTAACCATATTCTTTTTTACATTTCTTATATCATCTTTGCAAATCATGGACAATAGGACAACATACAAGAAAATCACTGGAGTCTGTAGAAATGTGGTTTAACAGAAGAATGTTGAGAGTACCATGGACAACTAAGAAGAGTAATGAAGAGGTTCTGAGAGAGGTCAAAGCGAAAAGAGAGCTAATTTCCAATATTAGGAAGAAACAATCATCATTTTTTGGCCATGTAATGAGAAGAGAACAACTGGAATATATTGTAACAACTGGGAAAATTGAGGGACGAAGAGATAGAGGGAAGCAAAGAGAAAAATAACAGACAGCTTAAGAGATTGGCTTGGCAGAAGGTCAACAACAGAAATGATAAATAGCTGCCGAGATCGAAGTTCTGGAGAGACATGATCACCTACGCCAGTAGGCCCGGTACTTGATGATGATGATGATGATGATGATGATGATGATGATGATGATATCATCTTGATATTTGTGAAATCTAATACCTTGTTCAATTATCTAAACATTCATATATAATATGTTACATGCTAGATAAATATAATTATGTAAATTGATTCCTAAAACCATGAACAATTGTGTCTCTGAAATCTCTTCTGTTGCGTCGATAAAAAGCTGCCGTATGGAAAGAGTTAAGCAGTTCAGGTAGTCACCCACTGGTTAATGGCATCGTTTCTGAACATTTAATGCAGGTTTAATTTACAGTTGTGGTCAATTATTGTTTTTTGCTTTATCTTCTTCTCTTTCTCCTTTTTCTTCTTCGCCTCTTTCCTTTTTCATATCCTCCTTATTCAGAGTTCAGTTTCTATGCTCAGGAAATAACACAAAAGGACGAGTTGTTTCTGTGAATTTGGCCGTTTCTAGGGGGTCACAAAATGTTACCCTATAGTTTGTAGATTGTTTATCTTGGGGTTAGAATTCAGCTCTTAGATCTCTGTACAGCTCACATGTCTGAAGGAAACATTATGGAATCTGTTGACCGGTTTGATATATCAACTGTAAGATTGTAATCATTTGCATTCTGTAGTCAAATAATACATTCCCCCATTATTCTGCATTCAGTATACAAATAATGCATTCCCCCCCATTATTCTGCATTCAGTATACAAATAATGCATTCCCCCCCCCCATTTATTCTGCATTCAGTATACAAATAATAAATTCCACCAATTATTCTGCATTCAGTATACAAATAATGCATTCCCCCATTATTCTGCATTCAGTATACAAATAATGCATTCCCCCATTATTCTGCATTCAGTATACAAATAATGCATTCCCCCCATTATTCTGCATTCAGTATACAAATAATGCATTCCCCCCCCCCCCCATTTATTCTGCATTCAGTATACAAATAATGCATTCCCCCCCCCATTTATTCTGCATTCAGTATACAAATAATGCATTCCCCCACCCCACCCCCATTTATTCTGCATTCAGTATACAAATAATGTATTTCCCCCCCCCATTATTCTGCATTCAGTATACAAATAATGCATCCCCCCCATTATTCTGCATTCAGTATACAAATAATACATTCCACCCATTATTCTGCATTCAGTATACAAATAATACATTCCACCCATTATTCTGCATTCAGTATACAAATAATGCATTCCCCCCCCCCCATTATTCTGTATTCAAGTATTTTTCACCATGTTTGATTGGCCTGCCATGACACCGAGGAAAGAAAGGCCAACACGATGACGTAAGACCAGCCAGTCGCATGGCGAAAGTCCAGTTTGCGCTTTGTGTTCTCATTTTACGCCTGCGCAACGGCTGACACACTTCGTCTTCACTAAACAAAACTAAGACATGGAGTGAAGAAATATGAGCAGAAACTGATTCAAAAGAAAAATAGTAGCAGAATGAAAATGAAGACAGATGCAATTCATTGAACACATACACTTAGAAAGGAAAGAAATTATAATAACAGGAAAGATCGATGGAGCAAGAAGGCAGAGGAAATTAGAGTGGAAAATACAATGACAAAGTTTCTGTGAAAAAAAAAAGAAATAAAAGTGTGACCTGCAGTTTGAATGGATTAGTAATGGCTATGAGATTCAACACCTGATGACAACAGAAGAAAGTTCAGATGTGGAACATACGGTCAACGCTAAAGAAATAACTACAAATAACACTACAGCATTAATCCCTCCTTTAGAATAAAAGTATGCTGAGGAGTTCCTATAGGACCGACGCTATCCAAAATTATACAAAAAGAGGTGTGTTTGAAGTCGTTTACTCTGAGATTAGATGAAAGCATTGTACGTTTCTTTTGACGATGGTTGTGACAATGGTGATATTGGCAGTAACATTCAGAGTCGTGTTAAGGGCTGTATCGAGTAGGTGCAGGCATAGGAAGGTAGATTATTCAGCACAGGGACTTGTATCGAATATTGCAAGCCTTTAACCCCCCTCCCTTCTACGACGTGTAACAAAGACTATCTGAGCGACACGACTCAGCCTCGTCCGATCACAACCTTGCATCTGCAAGCAGCGTCCAGGCTTTCGAGGACCGTGCTCGCACGTGCAGGGGGAATATAGCAGTGCGGGCGCGAGACCAGGTAGAAGACACAAGCCTCCAGGGGTGAGCTAAGCGACAGAGCAGATGGAGAAGCGGAGGGAGGGAAAAGGTGAATGGGAGTACTTTATTTTCATCCTGTTTTTTTTTTATTCCTCCAACGACAGGAACACCTGTGTCACGAGGAAACAGCCCTCGACAACGCTCGCTAGCTTCACCCCTGTGTTCGTTCTCCCTCGCCTTCTACCATATCCCCACTACACAATACCTATATCGATCTGATAACCCTCTCGCGCCGTCTTTCTTGATTCTTCTCATTTTATCATTTAAATGAATCAACGAAGGACATTTCTCTTGTATATATTGAGGTAACAGTTGTACATAGCTAACCGTAATACTCATTTCCATATTCTTTCTTCACACATGTTCTCATAACGACAATGATATGTTTCATTACCACGATTATGTTATCTCACTACTAATACATTCCTCTGGTATGAGGTCAGCAGAATAAAGAACAGCAGATATAGAAAGATATGGAGAGACATGATCACCTACAACTGCAGGCAACTTATATATATATATATATATATATATATATATATATATATATATATATATATATCATCACCATCATCAAGTACCGGATCTGCTGGCGTAGATGATCAAGTCTCTCCACAACTTTCGATCACGACAGTTATTTATCATTTCTGTTGTTGACCTTCTGCCAAGCCATTCTCTTAAGTTGCCCGGTATCTTTTCTCATTCCTTCCCACTATCTCTTCGTCCATCGATTTTCCCCAGTTGTTTCAATATATTCCAGCTGTTCTCTTCTCATTACATGGTCAAAAAATGATGATTGTTTCTTCCTTATATTTCAAAATAGCTCTCTTTTTGCTTTGACCTCTTTCAGGACGTTTTCATTACTCTTCTTAGCTGTCCATGGTATTCTCAACATTCTTCTGTAAAACCACATTTCTACAGATTCCAGTGATTTTCTTGTCTGTTGTCATATTGTCCATGATTCATATCCATATGTTAAGACTGGCTCTACATAACATTTAACAACTCTTTTTCTTGTTTCCATTGTAAAAAATGGATTGTATAGTATCTTCCTCAATTTTGGAAAGCTGCTTTTGCCTGAGCCATTCTGAATCTCACCTCATTTTGTACATCTTCCGTCTGAGGTTAACAAAGTTCCCAAATATTTAAATTCATTTACCTGTTTTAATAATGTCTTTATTTTGCACTGAGGTGATGTCTTTTTCTTTGTGTGATGTCTTTTTCTTTGTTGTTACCATTACTTCTGTCTTTCTGCTATTAAGGCTGAGTCCTTTATTTTTGCTTTCTGTCACTATAATCTCTAACATTTCTTTAACTCATTTTCACTCTTAGCGATTAAGACTGTATCATCAGCATAGAAAAAAAAACCTAAAGATCCCCTGTCATGCTAAGTGGCGAATAGGGAATATGGTGTTAGTGACCATAAATTTTACAGACCTTCGGCACATGATTTTTGGGGTAATGTGGTCGGGTATTACGCCCGTGCCACTTTACTTTCCCATTTGAGACTGGGTGAACCCGGAGGACGTCGGTTGGGATCAACCCTACTCTTGTCCTTTCTAGTCCATTTCACTAACCACTGAGCTATCGCAGCTCCCATATATATATATATATAGCTGTGAAACATGGAGAACAACAGATATAACAATCATGAAGGTACATATTTTCTTTATATATATATGTATATGTATATATATATATATATATATATATGGTATTTTGCCGGCCTCTCCTATTGTCGTGTTTCATAGTGCTGCTAATATTCCATCAATCCTTCTTGGCGCTGTAATTTTCGTAGCGTTTTTGAAAGCTGTTTGTGATGTGGTGTGATCTGTCTTTCTTATCACGTGGCCACGCTAATTTGTCTGTTGTTTTTTTCAGTAATAATGGCGGTAATTGTCCCTACGTTTTACTGTACATAATGAATAAAGGAAATAATTATATCATTATTGACATTAATTTCTGTACTAAAGAGTTTCTTATTGTCACCATTAGTTTTTCATTAAAACAATATTAATCAGTATTTCAATATATATTTTCATTATTATTAAGTTTTTCAATACTATATTGAATTTTCACACTAAAAGTTTTGTATTTGTAATTTTTAGTCTTTTAACCGCTACTAAAGTTTGCAGCATTTAACTATAAACAATTTCCCCCCTACACTCCCAATGGAGAATGCTAGTTTTCTGATTACTAGAAAGTTTGCATTACCACGTTTAGTTTTCTCATTGCTACTGACATTTGTATTGGCAAAATTAGTTTTCTCAATAATTCTATCATTTCAATATATTAGTTTCTCACCATTAACTTACGTTTTCAATTACTAACGTTAGTTTTCCTACTACTACTATTTTGCTTCCATTATCACATTAACTTTTCTCATAAGTGCTATATTTCTCATTTCGGTGGATTATTTTCTCACTATTACAAAGTCTGGCATTAATACAATAGCTCATTACTAGTAACTCTCTGTATATGTCAGTCTCCTCATTTTTTAAACATATATCTTTCACCTAATTTGATCCTGTGCTACCATGCTCCTCTATAAAATAACAGTCATAATAGCTATTTTTATCGTCCACATATACATATGTCATATATGGACATATATATATATGGATTATTCTAAGAATAATAAAGAACATGTACTGGCAACAAACAGCGGCCATAAGAACTGAAAACCAATTGGGAATGTTCCAACAAATAAAACAGGGTGTTAGACAAGGTTGTGTGCTGTCACCAGATTTGTTTAATATTTACAGTGAGATTATTTTAAAATCCATAAGGGGCATGCCTGGAATAACAATTGGAGGTAATAATATAAATAACCTAAGGTATGCTGATGATACAGTCTTAATCGCTAAGAGTGAAAATGAGTTACAAGGAATGTTGGACATTATAGTGAAAGAAAGTAAAAATAAAGGACTCAGCCTTAATAGCAAAAAGACAGAGGTAATGGTAACAACAAAGAAAAAGACATCACCTCAGTGCAAAATAAAGACAAGTTGAACAATATTAAAACAGGTAAATGAATTTAAATATTTGCGAACTTTGTTAACCTCAGACGGAATATGTACAGAAGAGGTGAGATGCAGAATGGCTCAGGCAAAAGCAGCTTTCCAAAAAAATTAGGAAGATACTATGCAATCTATTTTTGACAATAGAAACAAGAAAAAGAGTTGTTAAATGTTATGTAGAGCCAGTCTTAAGATATGGATGCGAATCATGGACAATAGGACAACAGACAAGAAAATCACTGGAGTCTGTAGAAATGTGGTTTTACAGAAGAATGTTGAAAGTGCCATGGACAGCTAAGAAGAGTAATGAAGATGTTCTGAGAGAGGTCAAAGCAAAAAGAGAGCTAATTTCCAATATTAGGAAGAAACAATCATCACTTTTTGGCCATGTAATGAGAAGAGAACAACTGGAATATATTGTAACAACTGGAAAAATTGAGGGACGAAGAGATAGAGGGAGGCAAAGAGAAAAAATAACAGACAGCTTAAGAGCATGGCTTGGTAGAAGGTCAACAACAGATATGATAAATAGCTGCCGAGGTCGAAAGTTGTGGAAGGACATGATCACCTACGCCAGCAGGCCCGGTACTTGATGATGATGATGATATGGACAAGAGGTCGTGTTCGATCCTGATCGATGACTTCCAAGTTCACCCAGCATAATGGGTACCCGATTTTTTTCTAAGAAATTAAAGCGGCACGGGGGTAATACTGACCACATTACCCCAAAAATCATGTGCTAAAGGTCCGTAAAAATTATGGTTACTAACACCATATTCTCTACACGCCACTTGGCGTGACGGGGCTCTTTACTTTTTACATTCTTTTCATATATATATATATATATATATATATATATATATATATATATAATTAATTAATTACTTAACAAACTATTAATAAATATTGCGTTTGAGTAACTCATTACTACATACGACCTCTTCATTATGACGGTTTAAAATGTATATTTTATCCTCAGCGGTGGTGACATTTTTAAACATTCGTTGGGATCAAGACGCATTCGTTGGGATGAAGACGCATTCGTTGGGATCAAGACGCATTCGTTGGGATCAAGACGCATTCGTTGGGATCAAGACGCATTCGTTGGGATTAAGACGCATTCGTTGGGATCAAGACGCATTCGTTGGGATCAAGACGCATTCGTTGGGATGAAGACGCAACATCCCAACAAAGAAGTTACCAGAAGATCAGACATTAACAACATCAATTAAGAAGTGAAAAGAAGACGTTCGAAATGGCTAGGCCATGCTCTAGGAATGGAACAAACCAAGCATCCGCATCTAGCGTTAACATGGACACCACCTGGAAACGAAGGTGAGGCAAACCATTGGGGACATGGTGACAAACCAAATATATTACGAAATGAAAGAGACTGGCAAGTCCTGTCAATTATTTCAGGGTTCTTCTTCTCCTTTCTTCTTCTATCCTTCCTCCATTGCCGTTGACGTCGAGGGGAGATACAATCTGCGATTCTTTGCTCTTGTGTTGGCCTCTTCTGGTGTTATCCATCCTAGTGACTCTAGTTTTCCTTTATCCATCTCGTTCTCGGTCTTCCTCTTAATCTGGCGTTTTCGTAGCGTTTGTTTATTGCTCTTTGAGTCATCGTTAGTTCTTTTTGTCTTGTTATGTGGCCGAACCAATTTATCTGTTGTTTCTTTATGTATTCGATGGCTGGTTCATTTCCGAGTTTCTTCCTCAGGTCGGCGTTTCTTACTCTGTCCCTTAAGCTGTTTCCTGTCATTCTTCTGACACATTTCATTTCGGTGATCGTTATCGTTATATCTGTATGACCGCGACTCCATTATTTTGGCTCTGAGCACTGTTTTTTTCAGGGGTCAAGGAAAAGAAATGCACAAAAATGCGAAGCTGCAGTAAAACTCAACGTGAATGAGAAATAAAAACAAATAGAAAACTGGTATGGTTTTTTTTCCAACTGACCACGGTGCAGTACACAATGAAGATATCTGTATTTTTGTTTCTCGTAATAGCTCGATATTATTTTGTTTTGGATGCTTTATTATTAGTTAGCTATGTAGGACCCTTTTTATTTAACAACATATCTGTGTGTGTTTTGTTTGTTTGTTTGTTCCTGCTGAAGGTGTATTTGAGCCGAAACGTCGTTCAAATTTGTGTCGTCCATAAGTTACGTAAAACTTTAATCATATCATTTTTTAAATTTAATTTCTCCTCCGAATTACTTCAGTAGAAGCGGTACATTTACAACACTCGTAAACAAATTTAAAAACTATCAAAAAAATAAAACAAGGAACAAACAATAGACGAATAATAGTCCTGACGAGAGTTGTCCACGCTTGCTCCAAAAACAGATTAAGTTGGGATCTCTTGTGAGTGCCCAATGCTCTGACCGAAGTTCAGAGGATTAAGAGGAAGAACCAGTAGATGTTGACATTCTTACCTGAATCACCCCGTGACTAATTTTTTTTCTCCCGCCACATATAAACCTCCTTCTACCCCTACCCCACCGACCATAAACCCATACACATCTCAAACATGGGTCAAATAAAGTAATTATATATTGATGTTTATTTATGTTCAAAAGATAGCTGTAGCACATAACGCTATATCATTACACCAACCGATTAGGTGACTCATTATGACATTGCCATCAATAAATTAAACTTTAATACTACATTTTGATATATCATTTGAAATAGTAAAATACAAACTACACCTACGTCACTTACCTCATTAATGGAGTGTGTCGGGGCGGTGACGATTAGGGGTTGGGGCGGGGTGAATTTTGTGAAATAAATGCCACATGACCACTGCAGTGCAGCACATTACAGTTCTATAATTTCACCACTCACAACTACTCTCTCTCTCTATCTATATCTCTCTCTACCTACCTAGCTACTTACCTACCTATCTACTTGACTGCATATTCACCAAACTATCCACCCACACCTAATATCCCGCCCGCCCCTCACTCCTCCATCCACCCACACACCAAAACCCATCAACCCATCCATCAATTCCATCCATCCATCCATCCATCCATCCAGCCAGCCAGCCAGCCAGCCAGCCAGCCAGCCAGCCAGCCAGCCATCCATCCATCCATCCATCCATCCATCCATCCATCCATCCATCCATCCATCCATCCATCCATCCATCCATCCATCCATCCATCCTTCCATCCATCCATCCATCCATCCATCCATCCATCCATCCATCCATCCATCCATCCATCCATCCATCCATCCATCCATCCATCCATCCATCCATCCATCCATCCATCCATCCATCCATCCATCCATCTATCTATCTATCTATCTATCTATCTATCTATCTATCTATCTATCTATCTATCTATCTATCTATCCCTTCCGATATTCCAAAAAAGCTACCTAGGTATCGCCCTTTTGATTGGAAAGCAGTAAGTATTAAACTCTCCATATTCGACGATCTCTGCAACCAAGTGAGAAACATTGGAAAGGACCCGAAATTGTACCTCGCCCAAAGTCCCCGTTTTCTTCCTGGTCAAGGGAGCTGATTTATGATTTTGTTGCTTCTCGCCTCATTGTTCTTTACAATATTTCTCCAAGGCTGACTCACTGAAATTCTCTTGCTGTCTCTTCCCATCATATAGTCAACATATGACCACCTTCTTCTCTTGATTATATTTTATTTAAAAAATAATATTTGATATTATTTGCCAAACGTTGTACACACTACCTTATCCAATTATAGAAATAAACTTCATGTTGTTTTTAGCCTGCTGGCGTGATAATGGTTCCTATTATAAAATATGTGGTTGGTCAATGAAACATATGGGAACTAACACCAAGCTCCTCATACACCGCTAAGGCAAGGAGAGAACGTTTGGAATCTAGTGAGAGCAGTAAATAATTTCACTTGTTAAAGGCAGATTGCATCGATAGTTTTACTAGGTTGCACAGCAGAAAGCAATCACCCAATGTTTGTGACGTTTTAAGATTTGCGAGCAGGGAGGATCGTCAGTAAAAATGACGTCAGCATCTACACAGTTCGCATAGCTGAAGACGTCACAAACGTTGGGTGATTCCGGGGATTTCCACCTCAGCCTGTAATCCTTAATAAAACTACAAAAGTAGTACGGGGGGACTGGTTGGTCTCGAGGCAAGAAGTCGGCCTCGAGACAGAGAAGTTGTGAGTTCAAATCTTGGCTGTACCAGTTGGGATTTCTCTTTGCTGCAAGCCACCCCTGGTCTCTGCAGCGAGGCCCGGCTTGACACGTCAGTTACTCATCGACGGAAAAAAAATATGAGTACCTCCGAAGACGGAGTTATCTGCCTGTGCGGCGAGGGACCCTGTGCACACGGCTGCCATGGAAAAATGGATTAACACGAAAAATGTTGTTTCTAGTGTCTAGGGACTTCGCCAGAGACGAAAGCTTGCGAACGCAGGGAAAAAAAAACTACAGAAGGTTGTGGTCAAATCCACTCGACTGCTAGCACCACTGTTAAATTCTGTTACTACTCTTGTATATATCATTATACTACTATTAAACTCTTTAATTACAAAGATATACCTCTCATTCGACCAATCTAAGCTTTTAGATTATATTTTAGAGCACAGGCTTTTGGACAAAGTTTCCCATTTCTCCATTCATGTTCTTGGACATTTTTTCTTCATCCTTACAATATAGGTCCATGTTCTTGAGTGTTTTCATGACTTCTTTTTGCTATGCACTCTTGCGTCTTCCTACAACACATAGATACTTCTTCAAAAAAGTAAAGTACCCCGTCACGCCAAGTGGCGAATAGGGAATATGGTGACATTTTACAGACCTTCGGCACACGATTTTTGGGGTAATGTGGTCGGTATTACGCCCGTACCGCTTTACTTTCCCAGAAAAAAATCCGGTACCCATTAAAGGGTGGGTGAACCGGAAGCCGTCGGTTGGGATCGAACTCTACCTCCTGTCTTTTGTAGTCCAGTTCACTAACCACTGAGCTATCGCGGCTCCCTATATATATACATATATATATATATATATATATATATATATATATATATATATATATATATATATATATATATACACACAAATGCTCACACGAGTATATATAAAAGTACATATATGTTTGTACAAGTATTTCTGTAGCACTATGCGCTCCACCTTATAATACCTTGTGATATTAACAACTACTGTTAATAACTTCTTAGCGTTCCTCCGTCACATGGGCAGGGGGGGATGTGTTGTCTCGCTAGTTCACGGTAAACCTGCGATATCCGTGCCTTTCAGCCCAACACATCCGTCTTCGGCATTTGTTTCAGATTTTGCCTGGGCAGACTTCGAGTCTTTACTGCAAAACGATCTTGAACAGGAGGGGCCTCCTGTTTCTCGCCAACATCCGGAGGTGGCTGGACTACCCAGTGACCAGAGCAAGGTATGGCCACGAAGAAACCACGAATTCAAAGTAAAAAATTCCCACTTCCAGTGTTGGGATTTGAACCCTTAATCTACCTGTCCAGATGCTGACGTCTTATCTTTAGACCACCCAATCACGTTTCTGGTATAACTTCTCTACAATATAGTCTTGATAACAATTAACACTTAATCATATTATCGACAGCGTTACTTTTGTATGACCCGAAAGCAACAACTTGGACCTTGTCTTCTATAGAAAAAGGAAAATAATAATAACAATTACTATTATTGGGAGCCGCGATAGCTCAGTGGTCAGTGAACTTGACTATAAAGGACAAGATGTCGGGTTCGATCCTGACCGACGGCTTCCGGGTTCACCCAGCCTTAAATGGGAACCGGATTTTTTTCTGGGAAAGTAAAGCGGCACGGGCGTAATACCGACCGCATTACCCCAAAAATCAAGTGCTGAAGGTCTGTAAAATGTATGGTCACTGTCACCATATTCCCTATACGCCATTGGCACGACGGGGGCTCTTTACTTACTTTTTTCTTATTACTATTATTAAATGTTATTGCTTCACATTTCTTTTTACAGCACTGTACTAAGTTCTTTCTTTCTTTCTTACTTTCTTGTGTGTAAAGGATTAGGGTGGATAAATATAAAGTGAAAATTGTAATAAAACAAAAATTTTAGCATGTTTGTTAACATTAACCTGTCGTGTATTTATGGAGCTTATGTCAACAACAAATATATGATGTGATTTCCGTATGTTTGTGTTTTGTTTGCGTTTTCTATATTACAGGATAATCGTCTCTCTTAGTTTTAATTTTTCCAGATAAAACCAAGGAAAAAAAACACGTGTATTACCTTTTTCCGACTACATCGGATAGATGACATTGTTACTGGGTAGAGTAGTCTAAGCTCAAACATAATAGAACTATGTCGCTTCTTTAGAATCTATCTGTCAATTTTGTGGTTACAATAATCGGATATTTTGTTACAATGGCCGGATATTTTGTTACAAATGTTGAGTTATATTATTACAATAGACGGATATTTTGTTATAATGGTCGGATTTTTTGTAACACTGGTCCGTAACATCGCTGCTATCGTCGGATGTTTTGTTACAATGGTTTGGTTATATTGCTGTAATGGTTGGATATTTTGTTATATTGGTCAGTTATATTGTTGATATCGTCGGATATTTTGTTATATTGGTCAGTTATGATGTTGCTATCGTCGGATATTTGATTACTATGGTTGGGTATATTGTTACAATGGTCGGATATTTTGTTACAATGGTCGGATGTTTTGTTACAATGGTCGGATATTTTGTTACAATGGTCGGATATTTTGTTACAATGGTCGGATATTTTGTTACAATGGTCGGATATTTTGTTACAATGGTCGGATATTTTGTTACAATGGTCGGATGTTTTGTTACAATGGTCGGATATTTTGTCACAATGGTCGGATATTTTGTTACAACGGTCGGTTAAATTGTTGCACGTCCTTGATTCCAGACTACAAATCGGCAACACACGAGTAGATACGAATACAAACATGAACACACGCACACTCACACACACGCAAAACTTATTTTTTTGCATGAGTGTATATGCTATGGTTTCATCATCATCATCTTCTTCTCTTCTTCTTCTTTCTCTTCTTCTTCTGCTTCTTCTACTTCTTCCTCTTCTGCTTCTTCTTCCTCTTTCTTCTTCTACTTCTTCCTCTTCTTCCTCTTCTTCCTCTTCTACTTCTTCCTCTTCTGCTTCTTCTTCCTCTTTCTTCTTCTACTTCTTCCTCTTCTGCTTCTTCTTCCTCTTCTACTTCTTCCTCTTCTGCTTCTTCTTCCACTTTCTTCTTCTACTTTTTCCTCTTCTTCCTCTTCTTCCTCTTCTACTTCTTCCTCTTCTGCTTCTTCTTCCTCTTTCTTCTTCTACTTCTTCCTCTTCTGCTTCTTCTTCCTCTTCTGCTTCTTCTTCCTCTTCTGCTTCTTCTTCCTCTTCTTTTTCCTCTTCTTCCTCTTCTTCCTCTTCTACTTCTTCCTCTTCTGCTTCTTCTTCCTCTTCTGCTTCTTCTTCCTCTTCTGCTTCTTCTTCCGCTTCAGCTTCTTCTTCCTCTTCTGCTTCTTCTTCCTCTTCTTTTTTCCTCTTCTTCCTCTTCTTCCTCTTCTACTTCTTCCTCTTCTGCTTCTTCTTCCTCTTCTGCTTCTTCTTCCTCTTCTGCTTCTTCTTCCGCTTCAGCTTATTCTTCCTCTTCTGCTTCTTCTTCCTCTTCTTTTTTCCTCTTCTTCCTCTTCTTCTTCCTCTTCTGCTTCTTCTTCCTCTTCTGCTTCTTCTTCCTCTTCCTCCTCTTCTTCATCTTCTTCTTCACCTTTCTCCTTCTTCCTCTTCCTCTTCTTCCTCTTCCTCTTCTTCTTCCTCTTCCTCTTCTTCTTCCTCTTCCTCTTCTTCTTCTTCCTATACTTCTTCCTCTTCTTCAAGAGGGAGCTCCTGTGGTCATCACCAGTTCTCCATAACTTGACACGTAGGATTGTTTCTGTGTGCCACGTTTGTGTTCTTAGAATGTTGAAAGTGCTCATATGTTGTCGTCAACAGAAATAAATGGGAAAAAAATGTTTCGCGAAGTACTTGAAGAATCGGTCTCAATGTACTCTAGGAAAACCCATAGGTGGTACTTTATTTCTGAGTGTACACAAATGTTCATGTTGAAGGTTAATGCAATTCTTTCGTTGTTGATATTAGATTGAATTTGGAGATAGCGGATGAGGTCAGCACGACCTTGAAAGTGGCATGTTGTAAACGGACCCTGGATGGGTTGAGAGCTGTTCTGTTGAGGAGGAGGATGTTGCGTTAAAGGATGATTTGCGAAATAATCGATTCTAGATGGCGGTTTTATTTGTTTCATTAAAAAAAAAAAAAAACTGCTGAACCTTGAGCAATTTTGCCACGCCATTTTCAGTGAATCTGAAAGTAACAGTCTCCGTTAAATGTCCGTGTGCTTCCTCTTGAGTGACTTCCATAGCAGTTCCACACAAAAGAGTTTGAGTAAAAGTTGTTTCAGCCTTAAAAAGTATGTAGCATTTTGTGACAGAGCCGATACTTGTCAATCACCAAAGGAACATTTTATTGGTCCCGTGGTCATTTTCACTTCAGGCTGCCCTATTTACCCAGAAAAAAACATCTAAGGTACCCATTTTAAGGTTGGGTGTATCATTAAGACTTTAAAAAAAAATTTCGCAACATCTTGGCGATTGATCCGAGGCTCTTCTAGTCGGTGGCTGGCGCATTACTCACTCGGCATCGTGGTTTCTCCAGTAATAAAACCAGAAACAAATAGACAAACACTGATCTCATTGATATCAGTATGCTCCTGTCAACATTCAGGCACTGTCTCTTTTAGCTCCTGTTTGTTAAACCTAAGACTACATGTATCAAGTCGTTAGCGTCTATTTTACACACAATGAACGATGACAAAATGTTTGTGTGTACACATACCACCACAGTGTACATGTACGAAAGATCGAAACTCTACGACTTTCATACGAGCACTCTAAGTGCATCAATACGCTATATCCCCTAGGTTGCTTTTTAAAGCGTGTTAACGCCAAGCAATTGATCGGGGTTCGGTTCTTGGCCGTCATATCTCTCATTCTATTTACCCACAGCTTGTAATCACATTTATAATATTAATTACTCTTTTGGTGTTCCTGTATGTGTCTGCATATATCATTTTCTGAAAGCGTCAGATATTTTCTCTTAATTAAACAAAATGAAATTATTAGTTTTGTTGATCAAATTACTGTTGTGTTTTTTTTTTTAATAAAAGAAGATACATATACTAAAGATATACATAAATCGGCCGTTGAGTGAATGCTTTGATCAGGAAAGATACCAAAATAAAGAACTAAATAGAAATAATGTGCAAGATGGAAAGAGAGGGACCAAGAATTGAATCCGTACTCATCGACATATGGTCTTGAAACCAGACAATTGTGTTAACTGATATGGTCAACGTGGTAATTAACAAAACCTCGTTCGTTGTTTACGTAACATCAGCGTTCGAAACACGGCACCCAGTCTGCCTAGTTGAACGCAATATTTAGTACTTGACCTCATCTCAGTGAGGAAAGTTCAGTTAGGAAAGAAAGATGGGCTGCCCCCCCCCCCCCCTTAAAAAATGTCTCCAGGAAAAGTGAGTAAACGTACCCCCGACACGCCAAGTGGCGTATAGAAAATATGGTGTTAGTGACCATACATTTTACAGACCTTCAGTACATGATTTTCGGGGTAATTTGGTCGGTATTACGCCCGTGCCGCTTTACTTTCCCATAACAAAATCCGGGACCCATTAAAGGCTGAGTGAACCCGGAAGCCGTAGGTTGGGATCGAACCCTACGTCTTGTCCTTTGTAGTCCAGTTCACTAACTACTGAGATATCGCGGCTCCCAGTAGAAGTGAGTGGTGGTCCAAAACTCATCTATCCACCAGAGTTAATGATAGAAGGAGCCTTTGCTTTTTAGGTGTTGTTGTAGAAGCTATTCTCACATACCTAACAAGATTGATCATTTCGTTTGAACACAATCGATGCAGAAATATAAATCATATTTACCAATAAATAAATATAGCAATAAGAGAAATGTCCAATCAATCAACTATCTCAACTACAATTAGGAAGAGAAGACGGATGATATAGGTCGAGCATGTGCTGAGAAAAAGGGGGGGGGGGGCGCACGTAAGCAGCTCAGTGGTTAGTGAACTGGACCACAAAGAACAAGAGGTAGGGTTCGTTCTCAATCGACGGCTTCCGGTTCACCCAGCTTTAATGAGTATCGGATTTTTTTTCTGGGAAAGTAAAGCGGCACGGGCGTAATACCGACCACATTACCCCAAAAATCATGTGCCGAAGGTCTGTAAAATTTATGGTCACTAACACCCTATTCCCTATACGCCACTTGGCGTGTCGGGGGCACTTTACTTTACTTTATGCGCTGAGAAGAGACAA
Organism: Megaustenia siamemsis; assembly: GCA_032433765.1. NCBI lineage: Eukaryota > Metazoa > Mollusca > Gastropoda > Stylommatophora > Ariophantidae > Megaustenia > Megaustenia siamemsis. The sequence continues at coordinate 30,695,892 of JAVIAB010000139.1, read as the reverse complement.
CAAAAGAATTTCAAAGCAGGTGATTATATGGGAAACATCAGGAAACAGAAAAAGAAGAAGACCTACAGAGACACCGATAAGAACAATGATAAGAGAAGCAAAGTTGGCAGGCGTAGCCTCATTTGATAAGGTCGAACATCTCGCCCAGATCAGAAATGGATGGAGAAAAGAACTACGAGACTTATCTGACGTCTAAGGGAGCTAGAAGGATCAAGATCAAGATAAACCGACATGTGTCTTTACCTCTATAATTCTATATCCCCACATCTCAAAATCCCTGTATCTGTATATGCTTATATCACTATAACCGTATACCTCTATATCTTAATTAGTTAGTAATTCGGATGATTCCACTGGCACGGGCGGTTGAGCAATTATGGATTTTAATTCGTTTGCAGTGATACCGAGGCCTTCCATAACCAAGAACCAAGAACCTCTATATCTTTATACCCTAAAACATTCAAATTGTCTAATTTTAGCCCTGACTGTACGGAGCGCGTTCCGGTATACTTTGAGAACAATGACGATAACTGAACGTCACTATTTACTTACCGCCTATCTTTCATGCACATTTTATAATTTTAACAAAAGTTTATAACAACATTAGATATGTTTGATAAATATCCATTTGACAGGTGTACCAGAGCTTCAAATGCCTGGGATATTACTATTTTTTTAGTTTTATGAGACAGGAATGGCAGAGTTCCGGTTTATTTATTATAAAACATGTACTAACTGTCTATCCCGATAACTCTATACCCCTGTACTCCTATACACTTATATACCTTTATATTCTTATACATCGATCCCGTGTATACCTATACATTCTACCCATTAAATCTATATCTCTATACCCTTACATCTCTATATCCTTATATATATGTACCTCATACCCATATATTTCTACAACTTTACACCATTATACCTCTATATCCCATTGTACATATACCTCATACCCATATACTTTTATATCTCTATACCCTTATACCTCTATACCCCATTGTATACATACCCCATACCCATATATTTCTATACAATTGTATCCTTTACTACCATCTTATATTTTGACGAAATAAAATCTGCATCTAAAGCAGCAGAACATCTCAAAACGTGCAACCAACCGTTGATGTAGACGGCGATAACAGACAGGAGGTGGAAATGGATAGATCACACACTAAAACAGTATCCAGAACAAAAAAATCACAAGAAATGCCACCTAGTGGACTTCAGAGTAAAAGCAATGGCGAAGCAGATATGGCGAAGACAGTGGAAACAGAGATGATTTATATAGACATGCACTCGTAAAATAATAAGCGGGACAAATCTGGAACAAGTGCAAAGCGTCAGATGCTTGGGCACAATAATAACATCACACGGAAGTTGCAACACAGAAATAGAAATCATAATAGCTCAAGTCTATGTCAATAGACGTGAGATTGGGAGTTAAAAGATTGCTACATAGAGCCAAGAGAACCTTTGAAAGCAAATTATGAACATAAGACAAACAAATGAATTGACGGTTGGAGGTCTAAGAGATGGGATTCCTAAAATGTATGTTGAATTTCCTCGACAGCTTAAAAACCAACGAGGACGTCCTCAAAGAGGTCAACACAAAAAGAGAGCTCCTAAAACATAAAGAAACAATCCATATTTTGGGGGGAATATCATGAGTAGAGGAAAGCTGGAATACTTAGTTATAACCGGAAAAATAGCGGGAAAGAGAAATCACTGACGACCAAATCAATGAGGGTAGGTGCTAAATAGCTTGGTTGTGGGGTATGGTAAACAATCAACAACAGAATAGATCCGGCGCACTGTGGAGAATATTATGAAAGGACATGATCGCCTACGCCAAAGAGCATGGTACATGATGATGATAATACGCATACACAGTCGTAGTTATGCCCCCCGGAACTCTATTAGAATTTCTTAGAATTTCTATTAAGTTTCCTAGTTCGTATTGGATTTAATTAAAGTATTTTAAATAGCATTGCTCCATTCAGGACATGTTTGGCTGCACAGCCGAGTAATCATTAAAGCTTAGTTTATACACTCCATTTCTATTTCCACAAGCTCATATGAACATTTCCAAAACGGTTAAAATGCACTTTAGTGTCTCCTTTCCAGTTTTAGTTCATTTAATGAAATAAAAAAAACATTTTGAAAATGAAGGAAAGAAACATTTTGAAAATAAAGTTATATCAATGAGATTTATCAAACTTTGTTACTTGCAACATGCCATCTACTGGTCTTTACTGTTAGTCTGTCTGTCTTGTTTCTTTGTATTTTTTCAATCTGCCACTTTGATTGTCTGATATTTCTACTTGTCTCTTTGTTTATATATCTTATATTTCTGACTTTATAGCATATGTAATGCCTATCTTGCATTTATGTTTTCTTTTTTCTCCCCAGCTATTTTGTATTTCCATCTGTCTCATTGATTGCTTTATATTGTGGTCGATTTCCATGCTTTGTATTTATGTATTTTTGTTTGTCAGCCAGGTATTTCTTGACTTCTGTTTGTTTGCTTTATATTTGTGTGTGTTCGTCTGTTTGCACACCTTGCATTTTTATCTGTTTGTGTGCATTGTGTTGACGTCTGCCTGCTATACATGCTTGCCTATTTGTCTGTTTGCATGTCATGTTATTTTCTGTTTATAGATCTTTCTTATATTTATACCAGTCTGTTTGCTTGTCTTTCTTGTTCATCTATCTGTCTGCCTAACAGCTTGCACGTTAGGTTGTTTGTTAGGCTGTCTACCTTATCAGCTTGTCCTTTTTGTCCGTTTGTCCGTTTGTCCGTTTGCCAACTTTATTCTGCATGTTTTCTTACCTCCCTTGCCGTTCAGCCCGCAAATATACCAGTTTGTCTTACTTTGTCAGTCTGACCGTGATTGTGTCAGCCTACCAGTCTGTCTATCAGTCTGTCTACCAGTATGTCTATCAGCTTGTCTACCAGTCTGTCTACCAGTCTGTCTACCAGCCTGTCTACCAGTCTGTCTACCAGTCTGTCTACCAGTATGTCTATCAGTCTGTCTACCAGTATGTCTATCAGTCTGTCTACCAGTATGTCTATCAGTCTGTCTACCAGTTTGTCTATCAGCCTGTCTACCAGTCTGTCTATCAGTCTGTCTACCAGTATGTCTATCAGTCTGTCTACCAGTTTGTCTATCAGTCTGTCTACCAGTATGTCTATCAGTCTGTCTACCAGTATGTCTATCAGTCTGTCTACCAGTATGTCTATCAGCCTGTCTATCAGTCTGTCTATCAGTCTGCCTGGTTTCCTGCTTGTTTTGTGATCTCTCTTGTGTACATACCTTCTACCAAGGAATGGCAGCGTCTGTACGAGATGTATATACAACCTGCCTATGTGTACACAACCCGCCTACGTTATTACAACCTGCCTACGTATGTACAATCCCTCTATGTGTACACAACCCACCGACGTGTATACAATCTGCCTAAGTGTACACAACCCGCCTACGTTATTACAACTGCCTACGTATATACAACATACCATATATATAACATACCATTTTTTTGTATTTTTAAATTTTTCCTCATATTCAGCTTTACTGCAGCTTCGAATTTGTATGCATTCATTTGCATTTCTTTGCCTTAACCCCCTACGTATATACAATCCGCCTATGTGTACACAACCCACCTACGTGTATACAACCTGCCTAAGTATATACAACCTGCCTATGTGTACACAACCCACCTACGTGTATACAACCTGCCTAAGTATATACAACCTGCCTATGTGTACACAACCCGCCTACGTTATTACAACCTGCCTACGTATATACAATCCGCCTATGTGTACACAACTGCCTACGTGTATACAACCCGCCCATGTGTACACAACCCGCCTACGTGTATACAACCCGCCTAAGTGTATACAACCAGCTTACGTGGATACAATCTGCCTATGTGTATACAACCTGCCTACGTGTATACAACCCGCCAATGTGTACACAACCCGCCTACATGTATACAACCTGCCTATGTGGATACAACCGGCCTACGTGGATACAACCTGCTTACGTGGATACAGAACGCCAATGTGTATACTGCTCTGCCAGCCTTTGTGCCAGTCGATGTACTTATCTGTCTGCCTGCCAGCCTCTCTGTTTTAAGACCGTCTCCCGACCTATCTTTCTTTATCTGTCTGTTTGTTTGATTGTCTACCTGGCTGTTAAATAACTTCATTCCTTTCTGTTTGTTTGATTGTCTACCTGGCTGTTAAATAACTTCATTCCTTTCTGTTTGTTTGATTGTCTACCTGGCTGTTAAATAACTTCATTCCTTTCTGTTTGTTAGATTGTCTACCTGGCTGTTATATAACTTTTTTCCCGTGTGTGTGTGTTTGATTGTCTACCTGGCTGTTAAATAACTTCATTCCTTTCTGTTTGTTAGATTGTTTACCTGGCTGTTATATAACTTTTTTCCCGTGTGTGTGCGTTTGATTGTCTACCTGGCTGTTAAATAGCTTCATTCCTTTCTGTTTGTTAGATTGTCTACCTGGCTGTTAAATAACTTCATTCCTTTCTGTTTGTTTGATTGTCTACCTGACTGTTAAATAACTTCATTCCTTTCTGTTTGTTAGATTGTCTACCTGGCTGTTATATAACTTTTTTCCCGTGTGTGTGTGTTTGATTGTCTACCTGGCTGTTAAATAACTTTATTCCTGTCTGTTTGTTTGATTGTCAACATGGGTGTTAAAAAAAAACTTTAAACCTGTCTATTTGTTTGGTTGTCTACCTGGCTGATAAATAACTTCATTTCTGTCCGTGTGTTTGATTGTCTACCTGGCTGTTAAATAACTTTATACCTGTCTGTTTGTTTTATTGTCTAGCTGACTGTTAAATAACTTTATTCCTGTTTGTCTGTTTGTTTGATTGTCTACCTGGCTGTTAAATAACTTTATACCTGTCTGTTTGTTTTATTGTCTAGCTGACTGTTAAATAACTTTATTCCTGTTTGTCTGTTTGTTTGATTGTCTACCTGGCTGTTAAATAACTTTATACCTGTCTGTTTGTTTGATTGTCTAGCTGACTGTTAAATAACTTTATTCCTGTTTGTCTGTTTGTTTGATTGTCTACCTGGCTGTTAAATAATTTCTATTCCTGTCTTTTTTTATTGTCTACCTGGCTGTTAAATAATTTTTATCCTCTTTGTGTGTTTGATTGTCTACCTGGCTGTTAAATAGCTTCATTCCTTTCTGTTTGTTAGATTGTCTACCTGGCTGTTAAATAACTCATTCCTTTCTGTTTGTTTGATTGTCTACCTGACTGTTAAATAACTTCATTCCTTTCTGTTTGTTAGATTGTCTACCTGGCTGTTATATAACTTTTTTCCCGTGTGTGTGTGTTTGATTGTCTACCTGGCTGTTAAATAACTTTATTCCTGTCTGTTTGTTTGATTGTCAACATGGGTGTTAAAAAAAAAACTTTATACCTGTCTATTTGTTTGGTTGTCTACCTGGCTGATAAATAACTTCATTTCTGTCCGTGTGTTTGATTGTCTACCTGGCTGTTAAATAACTTTATACCTGTCTGTTTGTTTTATTGTCTAGCTGACTGTTAAATAACTTTATTCCTGTTTGTCTGTTTGTTTGATTGTCTACCTGGCTGTTAAATAACTTTATACCTGTCTGTTTGTTTTATTGTCTAGCTGACTGTTAAATAACTTTATTCCTGTTTGTCTGTTTGTTTGATTGTCTACCTGGCTGTTAAATAACTTTATACCTGTCTGTTTGTTTGATTGTCTAGCTGACTGTTAAATAACTTTATTCCTGTTTGTCTGTTTGTTTGATTGTCTACCTGGCTGTTAAATAATTTCTATTCCTGTCTTTTTTTATTGTCTACCTGGCTGTTAAATAATTTTTATCCTCTTTGTGTGTTTGATTGTCTACCTGGCTGTTAAATAATATTATACCTGTCTGTTTGTTTGATTGTCTACCTGGCTGTTAAATAACTTTATACCTGTCTGTTTGTTTGATTGTCTATCTGGCTGTTAAATAATTTTATACCTGTCTTTTTGTTTGATTGTCTACCTGGCTGCTAAATAACTTTATACCTGTCTATTGATTTAATTGTCTTCCTGGCTGTTAAATAAATTTATACCTGTCTGTTTGTTTGATTGTCTACCTGCTGTTAAATAATTGTGTACCTGTCTGTTTTGTTGGCTGGGTAGTCTGAGGTGCGACGTCGACCACAGAAAACAAAGGATCAGAGTTCAAAACCAAACACAAGCGGTGGTCATTTCTCAAAAATAAGAAAATGTAATCTGGGGTGTCTTCGTTACGTTACCCTCCCCTGATCTCTTGAGTCATGACATCAGATGTTTAACCCTCTCGGATAACAGCAAGAAACTGGAGGTTCGTGCTCTCAGGAACCTTAAAGAACCCTTGACAATTAAAATAAAAAAGAGTAAAACATTGAATGTGGGTCTGCTGTAGCAAAATTGTTAACAAAAACACGGCGGATCCCAGATCGTGAAGGAATAGTCCGGTGTGCGGTGATGATGATCCTAACATAACATAACATAACATAACATATCATTTATAGCACTCATATAATTCACCTCTAATCAGAGGCGTATAAGAACATAAAAGACAATCTGCTGCCTTGCATGAAGATTGGGGACAATCAAAGGCTAAGGAAAGCAAACTTGAATAAAATACTGGCTGCAATCGGATGCACTTGGCCACTGACGCAGAACACAGTGCAACGTTTTAGCAGGTGTTCAATCGGAATGGACCTAATGTGGTCCAAACCCACTTCCCTGGAAGAGAAACTATATGGGGCAATCGAATCACTTAAACAGACCGCTACCTTCATGTGAGAGTCTGGAATACTACTTTGAGTCTTTATCGCAGAGAGAGAGAGAGAGAGAGAGATAGAGAGAGAGAGAGAGTATCAGGAGATATATACTGTCTTCGTTGTATCAGGAGGTATATACTGTCTTTATTGTATCAGGAGATATATACTGTATTTATTGTATCAGCAGATATATACTGTATTTATTGTATCAGGAGATATATACTGTCTTCATTGTATCAGCAGCTATGTACTGTCTTCTTTGTATCAAATGGTATGTACTGTCTACGTTGTATCAGGAGATATATACTGTCTTTATTGTATCAGGAGATATATACTGTCTTTATTGTATCAGCAGATATATACTGTATTCATTGTATCAGGAGATATATACTGTCTTTATTGTATCAGCAGATATATACTGTATTCATTGTATCAGGAGATATATACTATCTTTATTGTATCAGGAGATATATACTATATTTATTGTATCAGCAGATATATACTATATTTATTGTATCAGGAGATATATACTGTCTTTATTGTATCAGCAGACATATACTGTATTCATTGTATCAGCATATATTTACTATCTATATTGTATCAGCAGATATATGCTATCTTTATTGTATCAGCAGATATATACTATCTTTATTGTATCAGTAGATATATATACTATCTTTATTGTATCAGCAGATATATACTATCGTTATTGTATCAGCAGATATATACTATCGTTATTGTATCAGCAGATATATACTGTCTTCATTGTATCAGCAGATATATACTGTCTTCATTGTATCAGCAGATATATACTGTCTTCATTGTATAAGGAGATATATATACTATCTTTATTGTATCAATAGATATATACTATCTTTATTGTATCAGCAGATATATACTATCTTTATTGTATCAGCAGATATATACTATATTTATTGTATCAGCAGATATATACTATCTTTATTGTATCAGCAGATATATACTATATTTATTGTATCAGTAGATATATACTGTATTCATTGTATCAGGAAATATATACTGTCTTTATTGTATCAGGAGATATATACTGTCTTTATTGTATCAGCAGATATATACTATAGTTATTGTATCAGCAGATATATACTGTATTCATTGTATCAGGAGATATATACTGTCTTTATTGTATCAGGAGATATATACAATCTTTATTGTATCAGCAGATATATACTATATTTATTGTATCAGCAGATATACACTATCTTTATTATATCAGCATATATTTACTATCTATATTGTATCAGCAGATATATGCTATCTTTATTGTATCAGCAGATATATACTATCTTTATTGTATCAGTAGATATATATACTATCTTTATTGTATCAGCAGATATATACTATCGTTATTGTATCAGCAGATATATACTATCGTTATTGTATCAGCAGATATATACTGTCTTCATTGTATCAGCAGATATATACTGTCTTCATTGTATCAGCAGATATATACTGTCTTCATTGTATAAGGAGATATATATACTATCTTTATTGTATCAATAGATATATACTATCTTTATTGTATCAGCAGATATATACTATCTTTATTGTATCAGCAGATATAAACTGTCTTTATTGTATCAGCAGATATAAACTGCCTTTATTGTATAAGGAGATATAAACTGTCTTTATTGTAAAAGGAGGTATACTGTCTTCATTGTATAAGGAGATATATACTATCTTTATTGTATCAATCGATATATACTGTCTTTATTGTAACAATAGATATATACTGTCTTTATTATATCAGCAGATATATACTGTCTTTATTGTATCAGGAGATATATACTGTCTTTATTGTATCAGCAGATATAAACTGTCTTTATTGTATCAAGAAATATATACGGTCTTTATTGTATAAGGATATATATACTGCCTTTATTGTATAAGGAGATATAAACTGTCTTTATTGTATAAGGAGGTTTACTGTCTTCATTGTATAAGGAGATATATACTGTCTTCATTGTATAAGGAGATATATACTGTCTTCATTGTATCAACAGATATATACTGTCTTCATTGTATCAACAGATATATACTGTCTTCATTGTAGCAACAGATATATACTGTCTTCATTGTATCAACAGATATATACTGTCTTCATTGTATCAACAGATATATATATACTGTCTTCATTGTATCAGCAGATATATACTGTCTTCATTGTATCAACAGATATATACTGCCTTCATTGTATCAACAGATATATACTGTCTTTATTGTATCAACATATATATACTGTCTTCATTGTATCAACAGATATATACTGTCTTCATTGTATCAAACAGCACAAACGCGATTGATTAAATGATTGACTGATTTATTTGGGTCTTGGTAGTCTAGTTGCAGAACGTCAGCCTCTTGACAGGGGGTTCCCGAGTTCAAATTCTCCAGTGGAAATATTTATTAAAACCAAATCAAATTGAATTCGTGGTTTCTTCGCTGTTTACTCTCCCTAGATGACTGTGTAGTGCGATTCTATGTCTACCCATGTCAGGTAAATGCAAAAAACAGGAGGCCCCGTGTACACTCGCCCACGTTAATGAGAATTTGGTGGTTAGAACTCGTAGAAAACTAGGCCAAAAAATGGTTGCTGGCAGGGCAAACATTGTCAGCAAATAACTACACACGCTGATGGATAACAGGCCATGCTATGGAGTTCGTGCACGTGGGTCGGGGTTCTTTTAAGATTTTCTTGGTATTTCAGGGGAAACATTGGAACACCTATTAATTAGCCCGGTGTGCAGTGATGATGATCCTAACATAATATAACATAGCATAGCATAGCATAACATAACATAACATGACATATTATAGTACATTACATTGATTGATGAATCTGGTGATGTCTATGCCACACCAAGTAACTGTGTTGATAAATAATGTGGATAACGGTCTTATATGTCAAAGGAATTGATTGAAATGACAAATTGGACGATTGAAGAATATGGTAACATACCACATATTGATGAATATTGTAAGTTTAGTACAATGGTAGTCTCTGAATAATTCTAACAGAAAGTGGTTTCCATTTGTTGACTTGAATGGGAAACGAACATTAAAAAAGTAAAGAGAGGACAAAGGGCGGTTGAAAAATCGATCGATCTAGGTATTGTATTGCGGGGAAGGGAAGGATGGGGGCTTGAGGAGTAACAACAAGGGGTGATATTAGCGAGTTTTATCAAGTGCTGTGTTTTCGTGGCACAGGTGTTCCTGTGGTTGAAAAGCTGAGAAATATCACCACAGTTCCTGTGAGCCACGTGTTGTAACTGTATTCTTCCATCTTGTTTGCACATCCCCTTCTTTTCATAGATCAAATTCGTGATATTAATATAATAAATAATAATACTAACAACGACAAAAACATGTTATTAAAAGAAAGCTTGGGGCGAGAGCTATAAATATACACGATACAGGAACGCGCTGTAAAAAAAATATCAGAATTCACTCCTGTTATTTATCAGTTATCTGAATCATTGTTATTGTGTTGTATTGCTCATACATTCTAACAGGCTAATATTGATTCATCTTTTGATGTTACTCTATCATTTATAGCGTTCATATAATTCACCTCTATTCAGAGGCGTTTAAAGAGAGTTTGAGAAGGTGGGTCCGCTGGCAGTGATAATCATGGTTCTAATAAAGATGAAAGACGCAGGGGTAGTGGACGAGTATAGACAAGGAAATACATTAATCCCATAAAGGGATTACTACAGGTTGTCGTTATGAGAGGACTAAATTTGTACCTTATCGGGTTATTTTCTGTCTTCTTCTTCAGCTTTCACGCATTAATAGGGCTAAGATACGATGTGTCGTTACTTTCAAGCAGTGATATCAACGCCTTTTGGCCCAATAAATACGTCTTCTACTTCGAAAATTTTTAAAAAAATGTATTTAACTGTTCCCCTTCCCCTCGGAAGTGGCCACTGTGGCCTATTATTTGTTCTTGTTTTCTGTCGTGGTCTCAGAGGTCACTTACTCAGAGTTGGGAGGAAGGTCAAGCCCCAGAGAAAAGCGCGGATTCGAATAGAACAATTCCCATTGTCCATGTCTCGAGACCTTGCATTAGAGGTCGATATATTACACTACTGGACCACCAAATGCGCTCAGTTTTTTTTTTTTTTTTTTTGAACTGCTTGAAGAGTTAGTCACTTAAAGGTTAAGGTAAAGTACGAGACCTGAACCGGCGTCTTAGCACGCGAGTTTTCACCCAAATGTGCACGGGCACCTATCCAGAAGTGTTCGACAAATTGGTCACTTGCCGCTAGAGAGCCTAATACTAAAGCCTATTACTATTATTCCTAGCTTTTTTTCTTTTATTTTTCTTTTTTTCTTCATATTTAAAACAAAAAAAAAATTATGTTGTTCAAAACCTTAACACGATGTGCCGAATTTTAAAGTAATTTTTAAATATATATCTGTGTTTTTTTCAGTTTTAAATTCTTCAGGTTAATACTGTTGTATACTTCTTTTTTTAAACCCCTAAATTTGCATGACCGCTGTTTCCTCAATATTTTTGTTTATGTCAACCACTGTACTGTTCAATTTTGTTTTATTCATTTTAATGTTACCCAATTGTATAGCCTTATATATTTACTGCTGATAATGTGTTTTCGAAGACTTCCTTTCAAAGATGTTAAATACAATTTTGTAACGACACAACGCTGTAACGACACAACGCTGTAACGACACAACGCTGTAACGACACAACGCTGTAACGACACAACGCTGTAACTCTCACCTAATGTGTTTTTCCAGGGAGCGATGACACGTCCTTGTTGTTGGGCGAAGACAGACACATAGAAAGTTAGTTCACATTACACTGGCAACATTATCAACCTAGTAGTTACATGTACATTACACTGGCAACATTATCAACCTAGTAGTTAAATGTACATTACACTGGCAACATTATCAACCTAGTAGTTACATGTACATTACACTGGCAACATTATCAACCTAGTAGTTACATGTACATTACACTGGCAACATTATCAACCTAGTAGTTAAATGTACATTACACTGGCAACATTATCAACCTAGTAGTTACATGTACATTACACTGGCAACATTATCAACCTAGTAGTTACATGTACATTACACTGGCAACATTATCAACTTAGTAGTTACATGTACATTACACTGGCAACATTATCAACTTAGTAGTTACATGTACATTACACTGGCAACATTATCAACCTAGTAGTTACATGTACATTACACTGGCAACATTATCAACCTAGTAGTTACATGTACATTACACTGGCAACATTATCAACCTAGTAGTTACATGTACATTACACTGGCAACATTATCAACCTAGTAGTTACATGTACATTACACTGGCAACATTATCAACCTAGTAGTTACATGTACATTACACTGGCAACATTATCAACCTAGTAGTTAAATGTACATTACACTGGCAACATTATCAACCTAGTAGTTACATGTACATTACACTGGCAACATTATCAACCTAGTAGTTACATGTACATTACACTGGCAACATTATCAACTTAGTAGTTACATGTACATTACACTGGCAACATTATCAACTTAGTAGTTACATGTACATTACACTGGCAACATTATCAACCTAGTAGTTACATGTACATTACACTGGCAACATTATCAACCTAGTAGTTACATGTACATTACCCTGGCAACATTATCAATCTAGTAGTTACATGTACATTACCCTGGCAACATTATCAACCTAGTAGTTACATGTACATTACCCTGGCAACATTATCAACCTAGTAGTTACATGTACATTACCCTGGCAACATTATCAACCTAGTAGTTACATGTACATTACCCTGGCAACATTATCAACCTAGTAGTTACATGTACATTACCCTGGCAACATTATCAACCTAGTACATGTAGTTACATGTACATTACACTGGCAACATTATCAACCTAGTAGTTACATGTACATTTCACTGGCAACATTATCAACCTAGTAGTTACATGTACATTACCCTGGCAACATTATCAACCTAGTAGTTAGATGTACATGACCTCTGTGGCCTAGTAATTAGTGTCCTCACTTCCTGATTAGAAGGATCCGGATTCAATTCTCAGATGACATCATCATGTGCCATACCGGTTGGCGTAGTCGATCATATCCTTCCACAATCTTCTATCTACCGTACGTCGTATCAAATATGTTGTTGACTGTTTTCCACGCCATGACACCAAGCTATCCAGTATTTTCTCTCTTTATCGTCCGCAACCTCTCTTTCCCTGTATTTTCTCAGATGTGGCAGATTTTTTTTTATTTCGGACCAACAAAGCTCTGGATTTCACCCAGTCTCTAAAAATAAGCAACAGATATATTTGTTGTAAGTAATAGCGGTGTTGCGTTATACCGACCACTTCACCCAATAAATATAGTCATGAATTAATATTGTTACTAACACCATATTGGACCCATTGGGGTGGAGGGAATCTTTCCTTACATTACACTTGCTTTTGCTTCTGACAGGAGGGTGTTGTGATTTTTAGATTTCACACCAAGATTTAAGGTGTGTGTGCTCAAAAAGTTCTCTTTTAGTGCAATGTCTGTTTTATGATTGTTTGTGTCTGGACTGATAATTAGTGGTGGTGTTGTTGATGGCGCCAATAAACATCAGTTTCAATAATGCACAACAAATGAGAACACTTCTAGCAGTCAAAACATCGTGTCAAGCTATAATGTGGTCTCTGTGTACTCTGAAAACATTCAGAGATCGAAATGGAAATATGAGTGACTGGACAAAACAACATCAATAATGCTCTGTTGACGCATTTTTAGTTTTGGGAAATTTGGAAACTTTTGTCGAAAAATACTAAAATTAAAAAAAAAAAGGAAAGTCAAAATAAAGAGGTATTGCAAATCAGCTGAAAGCAGTTCTATTTCTATGTATTACTCTTCTGACAGGCATGTTCTGACAAGTATGTACAATGCGCTGTATCGCTGTTTACAACTGAGTTGTAATGTTCAAGCTTTTCGCCAAACTCCATTAACTTCATTAGTGTAACGTAACGGTCTTTCAGTAACAAATGGTAAAGCCGGTGGCCGAATCGATAACTTGTCGTTCTAAAAAGTAGGAGAACGAGGGTTCGAATCACAGTAAGGTGAAAAGATTTTGTCTATCGCAGGTGAAATAAAAACTAAGGGCTCAAACATATTATGGTGAATGCACTGTGCAAGCGGCCTTTATTCTCTGTCCTACAGCCCATCCCTCCCCTCAAGACCTCAGAAATGAGATGTAAAGATAGTTATAGCGGTAACCCTTCGGCTGGCGGTAAAGTGAAGGTGGGTTCAATCCTCAGGCATGACGCACTGCAGTAGACCCAACTGAATAAAGTTAATCCATGACTCACTGAGTTTGAGGAAGGTAATCACAGCGAGGAAGGACACTGGTCCTATTACCAGCATATGTTATGACCTAACACGTTGAACACAATACATCACTTTTCCATGACATTCACATATTACGAACCACTCCTTTAAATCGGTCTATAAAATAACGCGATTTGCCTTTCTTGTTTAGCTCTACTCATTTAGCTAAACTCTTTCGGCAGTTTTCATAAAGTCCAAATGGACGTTGAGTAGGGTTTTGGTTAGCTCTGGTTCTGACGATATCAGTAAACTGTGTTTTGCTAACTGAAATCCACGCATGTATTGCATATCTCAGATTCCAAAAGGAATTATATATCTTTCAAATAATGGGACAGTAGAAAGAGTTCTAGATACAGAATATTATGCGAGAATTGTTCCGCAATTCAAGACGTGCCGTGTGCTCACTTTACTGGGATCGATACCAATTGAAGATGTATTGGAGCAGTAAGTAAATTCTAGATGCACTGGTACAGTAAGTAAATTTTAGATGTACTGGAACAGTAAGTATATGTTATATGTACTGGCACAGTAAGTAAATATTAGATGTACAAGTACAGTAAGTATATGTTATATGTACTGGCACAGTAAGTAAATTTTAGATATACTGGAACAATAAGTATATGTTATATGTACTGGCACAGTAAGTAAATTTTAGATGTACTGATACAGTAAGTATATGTTAGATGTACTGGTACAGTTAGTAAATTGTTTATGTACTGGTACAGTAGGTAAATTTTAGATGTACTTGAACAGTAAGAATATGTTAGATGTACTGGTACAGTAAGTATATGTTACACGTGCTGGTACAGTAAGTAAATTTTAGATGTACTGGTACAGTAAGTAAATGGATAAAGAAATAGAAATTCGATGTGACAAACCAAACCAAATATTGAGTTGTCTAATCCTTATAATATAATGCTACACCACATGACAGCAGCTATCATCACAAAGAAACATCTTATACAAAGTATATAATTCCCACCTTTGCTGTCAGTGCCAAACATTGGTCGCTCACGAATAGACATAAAAAGGAAGCTAGTCAAAAGAGAGATGCGATGTTTAAGAAAAGTTCTCGGAGTGACCAAAAGTGAGATAATGAGAAATGGTGTTATAAGAGATGGTTGTAGCATTAAATTAGTCCTACACTACATACAGAGACAACAAATGAAATGGTTTGCTCATCGAGAAAGAATGCAAAGAAGATTCTTTTCCATGCAAAACATAAATTCAAAGAGGAGAAGGAACAAGAACCCGTAGCAGACCCAGAGAAAGATGGACTGACAACATCTCTATGCGATCAAGACTCAATCAGAGTAGGATTCCAGACTCTATCCTGAAGTCAGTGTGACGTCATTTGGACACTTACCTTTTACAAATGAGGAAGTTCTCAAAGAGGTCAACACAAAAAGGGAGCTCTTAAAAAACATCAGAAAGAAGCAATCAACATTTTTCGGGAACATCATGAGAAGAGGAAAGTTGGAATACTTGGTTACAACTGGCAAAATAAAAGGAAAGAGAGATCGCGGACGACAAAGAGAGAAAATACTGGATAGCTTGGTGTCATGGCATGGAAAACAGTCAACAACAGAACTGATACGATGCACTGTAGATAGAAGATTGTGGAGGGACATGATCACCTACGCCAACCGGTATGACACGTGATGATGATGATGATGATATTTTATCGGGTATCATAACAACAATCTAATACAACATCTGAGAAACGATGCAACAACATCAATTGACAATGACTTGAGCTACAAGAAGGACAAGAACTAGAACTTTGTTATCTCCTTCCACATCTGTAGGGATGTACGAGGAAGGAATGTAGTGAGTGAGAGAGAGAAAGAGAGAGAGAGAGAGAAAGAAGTGCTGACTACGTAGCTCAAATATGTGTCGATTGTAAAATAAAATATAATGGAAAATGGAAAACGGAAATAAACAAAAGAATCGGAATGACAAAAAGAAATTGTAATGCCATGAAAAATATACTAATATGAAAACAAATAACACCAGGGCTAAAACTAAGAATAGCAAAATGTTACATCTTCTCAAGATTCCTGTATGGTGTAGAAACATGGACATTAGACTAGACAACAGAACAGAAAATTAAAGCCTTTGAAATGTGGATATATAGATGAATATGCAGAATTGGATGAAAAGAAAAGAAAACAGACGATGAAGTAGTAAAGCAACTAAAAATTAAAAGAGAACAACTAGACACAATTCAAACAAAACAAATGAGATTTTTGGTGCATGTAAAAAGACACAACAGCCAACTAAAGGTAATCTTGGACGGGGAAATACAAGGTAAAAGAGACAGAGGCCGACCAAGACTAATGTGGACGAGCAAACATCAAAAGATGAACAAGTCAGCCTATGACGACCTGCACCATCAAAACATGAGAGAGGGTGGAATGGCGCTCCATGGTAGACAAACTTCTCCGCGGAGACGGCACTCAATGATGTACAATAAAAGTAGGCACCAACACCATATTGCTTATATTCCGCACTCGTACGCGCCATACTCGATGATAGGTTCTTCTGTTCTTTGTTGCACTCAAAATTCTGAGACAATATTTCCGTCATTAACATTTTTCTTTATCTTGTATACCATGCGAAGAAATGTGTTACACTTTCGAGATGTTCGAAAAACAGTGCTTATTCTCGCTGTTATCATACCCATCGGAAATCCCCATAGTGGTGATAATAATGATGTGCTGTTAACATAAATTGTTTCGTTTTGTCTCCAAGCGGTGGAAGTAACAGGTTGAGGTTAACATAAATTGTTTCGTTTTGTCTCAAAGCGGTGGAAGTAACAGGTTGAGGTTAACATAAATTGTTTCGTTTTGTCTCAAAGCGGTGGAAGTAACAGGTTGAGGTTAACATAAATTGTTTCTTTTTGTCTCCAAGCGGTGGAAGTAACAGGTTGAGGTTAACATAAATTGTTTCGTTTTGTCTCAAAGCGGTGGAAGTAATAGGTTGAGGTTAACATAAATTGTTTCGTGTTATGTCCTAGCGGTGGAAGTAACAGGTCGCGGTTAACATAAAATGTTTCGTTTTATCTCCAAGCGGTGGAAGTAACACGTCCCAGAGTCCTAAAGTACGACGATTGATACCGATCAATGGAAAAGTTTGAAGTCTGTCGTTTATGCCCCAAAGACCTCCCTTTTGAACTTGATGATAATAAACAATTGTATTTCCAGTTTGGGTTGCTTTCGCTAAAGTTGCAAAAATAATTCTGGAGTTGAAAGTTAAGATTAATCGACAGTTCATATTCATTGCACAATGAGCAACACCAACGTGCTAAGATCCTCTCCTTAACACGTTCCCCAGTATAAAACACGTCCCCAACATACATACTAGTGAAGGCACTGAAGATGGCTTCACTTATCTGCATTTGCTCAGTAGCACAAGAAAAGCCTTTTTAAAGATAACATGGAGACTCGCAGAGAACCTAGCGTCTCTTACCTCAGGTCTGTGGTCATAGCTCATGTTATACCCTTCTTTAAAAAAAAAACACACAAGTACACACGTACACATGCAGTTGTGAACTAGCACGCATAACGTCTAATAACAAACACGATAAAGAGTGCAATATTATGTATTCTGGCAAACGCACCAAACTGGCGTCAACTGACAGATCGTTTTACAGTCAGACAAACCTGAAAAATTCTGATATAGTCGCGACTGTTCAGTGTTTTTATTTTGTTTTAAAACAATAGATGAAGGAGTTTGTTTCTAAACGATTGAATATATGAATGGTTGAGAAAATGAATGAGTGGTGAGTGAAATGTATGAATGGATGAGAAAATGAATGAGTGGTGAGTGAAATATATGAGTGAATGAGAAAATGAGTGAGCGGTGAGTGAAATGTATGGATGACTGAGAAAATGAATGAGCGGTGAGTGAAATATATGAATGAATGAGAAAATGAATGAGCGGTGAGTGAAATGTATGGATGAATGAGAAAATAAATGAGTGGTGAGTGAAATATATAAATGAATGAGAAAATGAATGAGTGGTGAGTGAAATATATGAGTGAATGAGAAAATGAATGAGTGGTGAGTGAAATGTATGAATGAATGAGAAAATGAACGAGCGGTGAGTGAAATATATAATAATGGTTGAGAAAATGAATGAGTGGTGAGTGAAATGTATAATAAAGGATGAGAAAATGAATGAGTGGGGAGTGAAATATATATAAATTAATGAGAAAATAAATGAGCGGTAGAGTGAAATGTATGGATGAATGAGAAAATAAATGAGTGGTGAGTGAAATATATAAATGAATGAGAAAATGAATGAGTGGTGAGTGAAATATATGAATGAATGAGAAAATGAATGAGTGGTGAGTGAAATGTATGAATGAATGAGAAAATGAATGAGCAAGTCAATAGGTGAGTTAGTGAATGTGTGGTGAGTGAAATGTGTGAATGTAAGAATGTAATGTGTGAGGAAGAAAGGGATCTAAGGTACGACAGGTTTATTGATTGAGTGAGTGGGTGATTGTGTTAGCGTATGAGCGAATAAATTAATCAGTTAATGCGTGAGTCAATGGGTGAGTCAGTGAATGAGTGGTGAGTGAAATGTATGAGTGAGTCAAGCAGTCAGTGAAAGAGTTAACGAGTTAGTGAACGGGTGAATCAGTGAGTTAGTGAATGCCGTCCCCGTTGAATGGGTAAGTGGATATGACAGTGAGTCAATGAATGATGTGATTAGGTGAGTGAATGTGTAAGTGAGTGTGTGAGTGAGTGACTGAATGAGTCAATAAGTCAGGCAGTGAGCGAGACATTTGTTTTCTATTCCGTTAATCTGCCAGTGAGTGAGTGAATTCTATATATTATTATATAAGATATCCCTTTAAAGCAAAAATTAATACAAAATATAAATTAGGTAGACATAGGGGCCGAGTAATCAACATAAATTAGCGGTAATGACTGAATTTACGTTAACATGAATAATGAGTATGACAATGATGAAATATAGTCGGGAGAAGAATAAGTAAACGAGGGAACAAGGAAGTCCTGATTATTAAATTTTTAAAAAATATGTAAGCAAGAAGAATAAGTGAAACATTTGTCTGAACTAATCTGCACCTCAACTTTCATCAACTCCATATCAGATGCATACAAAAAATACAATGTGTGCAGTATACGTTGTACAGCAACTAGAAAAAAACTGCGGGTACCATAATTGTTGTTGATAATTGTTTCAGCTACCGTGATCTCATTTATAAATAAAGTATATACCGACATCACAGCATAGTGGTAAAGTAGTAAAGAGCTGCGGGCGGTAACAATTAGCTTTCAATGTTGTAGGTTCCATGGGATGGCATCAAGGAGACGCCACTGTAGAGGTGAGAACATGGTATTACGGGGACAGCAATCGTACATGTTAAGATAGTGAAATTAAGGGGAAGACAGTCGTACAGGTGAGATAATGAAATTTAGGTGATGGCAATCGTACAGGTGAGGTAGTGAAATTAAGAGGAAAGCATTGTACAGGTGAGGTAGAGAAATTAAGAGGAAAACAGTCGTACAGGTGAGGCTGTGAAATTAAGAGGGAAACAGTCGTACAGGTAAAACTGAAATTAAGAGGAAACAGTCGTACAAGTGAGGTAGTGAGATTAAGAGGAAAGCAGTCGTACAGGTTAGGTAGTAAAAACAAGGGCACAACAATTGTACAGGTGAGGTAGTGAAATTTAACGGACAGCAATCGTACAGGTGAGATAGTGAAAACAACGGGATGACAATAGTACAGATGAGGTTGTGAAATCAATGGGATGGCAGCGATAAAGACCTGGTAATGAAATGAAGTGATGTGCCAGTAACAATCAGATAGTGATCACCCCCCAATACAAGGCACCAACACATTATGGGATTATTCGCAGCCAATCTACAAAGCGTGGATGCTCGAGGCGTTAACAGGAACATAACAACTGAACATATCAGTCTGCTCGTACACAGGTGCATCGATTTCGAAGAATTTCCGAGTCTTGTCCTACAATTTACTGAATGCTAGCTTCACTACCGCTGATAAATCATTCATGGGGACATTTTATTGTTTTCTAAAATATATTTTTATATGTTGCTTCATAAACCCTGTATGTGCAGCCGTTTGTCTGTCATTGTTTATTCATATCCTCCAACTATTAACGTCAAATACAGTCTACTTCTAGGGAGCCGCGATAGCTCAGTGGTTAGTGAACTGGACTACCACGGACAAGGGGTAGGGTTCGATCCCAACCGACGGCTTCCGGGTTCACCCAGCCTTAAATGGGTACCGGATTTTTTCTGGGAAAGTAAAGCAGCACTGGCGTAATACTGACCACATTACCCCAAAAATCATGTGCTGAAGGTCTGTAAAATATAGGGTCACTAACACCATATTTCCCTATACGCCACTTGGTGTGACGGGGGTACTTTACTTTACTTACAGTCTACTTCTAGAATCACTCACTGAGGACATCTTTAGTGTTATAGCTAACGAATCATTTCATGTGAAGAGGCATATCTACAGCACTCGGGAAAAAGGCACAAATAATCAACAACAGAAAAAAAAAACAAAGATCAATAGATAGTCCGAAGTAGGATCAAACCCGTAATACTCGACACAGGGCATTGCCATAAGTGACTACGCACTACGGTACACTGCCAGCAAAGCAACCTAAAAAAGTTGTCATCATTTGCGATATTATGTTATAACTAGCACATCGATGGGTCTGTGTAACGATGAAATAAAAGGAATCATGGTGGGGTTGTTAATTTAGGAAAATGGGGAAAAAATGGAGTTCCTCTGTAAAGCTGACAATGAGGATGATAATGTTGAGAGGATAAAATGTAAGAAAAGTGATAAAGTTATAAAAATAAGTTACTCTTTATTTACACTATGTTGGAAAACCAGTGCGGATTGAAATGAAGGAAAACTTTAACGGAATTGGTTGCACTTGTTGCAGATTAAAGTGACAATTGCATGCGATTATAAGGAAGGTTGGGAGCCGCTATAGCTCAGTGTTAGTGAACTGGACTACAAAGGACAAGGGGTAGGATTCGATCCCAACCGAGGGCTTCCGGGTTCACCCAGCCTTAAATGGGTACCGGATTTTTTTCTAGGAAAGTAAAGCGGCTCGGGCATAATACCGACAACATTACCACAAAAATCATGTGCTGAAGGTCTGTAAAATGTATGGTCACTAACACCATATTCCCTATACGCCACTTGGCGTGACGTGGGTACTTTACTTCACTATAAGGAAGGTTGAAGAGTTTGTTGAATTCACAGTTTATGATTCTGAAGATTCAAATATAAAAGTCTGAGGTTCGTCTGAATGGAATTTATAGACGAAATAGGACTTATGGGGCTCTTGTGGTTGGAACTTAAGAAATAAGTCTTATGGGACTTGTGTGGATGAACATATTGATGAAATAAGACTTATGGGGCTCTTATGGTTGGAACATCTATAATAGATGAAATAAGTCTTATGGGACTCTTGTCAATGTAACTTTTAGATGAAATAAGTCTTATGGGGCTCATGTGTGTGTAACTTTTAGATGAAATAAATAAATTGGGGCTCTTGTTGTTGAAACTTATAGATGAAATAAGCCTTATTGGGCTCTTGCGAATGTAACTTATAGATGAAATAAGTCTTATGGGGCTCATGTGAATGTAACTTTTAGATGAAATAAGTTTTATGGGGATCTTGTGAATGTAACTTTTAGATGAAATAAGTCTTATGGGTCTCATGTGAATGTAACTTTTAGATGAAATAAGTCTTAAGGGTCTCATGTGAATGTAACTTTTAGATGAAATAAGTCTTACGGGGCTCATGTGAATGTAACTTTTAGATGAAATAAGTCTTACGGGGATCTTGTGAATGTAACTTTTAGATGAAATAAATAAATTGGGGCTCTTGTGGTTGAAACTTATAGATGAAATAAGCCTTATTGGGCTCTTGCGAATGGGACTTATAGATGAAATAAGTGCTGTGGGGCTCTTATGAATGGACCATGTAGATGAAATAAATAAATTGGGGCTCTTGTGGTTGAAACTTATAGATGAGATAAGCCTTTTTTGGCTCTTGCGAATGGAACTTATAGATGACATAAATCTTTTGAGGCTTCTATGGATGACAATTTACAAAGATCTCAGCTTTTCTAAGTCTAAAGTTGACCGGCTCACCTGGTATGTTGGATTACAAGCAATGAGAGAGGTGACTCCATGACTTACATATCTACAATAACGATGATAAGATAGGCTTCTGGTTTCAAGTATTTCAAAAACAAATAACTTAACAGAAATGACTGACTTGTCTCAAATATTTCTGCAACAAATATACTTAGAGAGGTTGCCCTAGGTCTGGTCAACCTAAATCTTAAATGTTCTCGATCAGGATATTATTGATGTTCCCCTTTTTTCCTGCCTTTCCTTGAGTGGTGGCTAAAGTGGCTGGATTTTCCTTTAATCTCTTCTAAGATGAACAACAAAACTCCACTTTCTCCCTCCACCAATCACTAAATTTTCTCTTTGCTTCCACTTTGCTAAGTAGTTTTCGGTTTCTGATTGTGTTTCAGCATAAAAGACCGGGAAAATGTTTATTAGTCTCGTTCAATATAATATTAATGGTGTTGGTGATTCAGTTTATAATATTCCGCATTCAGCCTCACGTAAAAAGTACTGACAATACATTGTTCTTGTTTATCCTTCATTGACATTAAGACAACAAACAAGAAAATCAATGGAGGCTGTAGAAATTTGGTTTTAAAGAAGAATGTTGAGGACAGATAAGAAGAGTAATGAAATCGTTCTGAAAGAGGCCAAAGCAAAAAGAGAGCTAATTTCCAATATTAGGAAGAAACAATTATCATTTTTTGGCCATGGAATGAAAAGGGAACAGCTGGAATATATTGTGACTACTGGGAAAATTTAGGGACGAAGAGATAGAGGGAAGCAAAGAGAAAAGATACCAGGGAGTTTAAGAGAATGGCTTGGCAGAAGGTCAACAACAGAAATGATAAATAATTGTCGAGATCGAAAGTTGTTGAGAGACATGATCACCTACGCCAGCAGGCATGATAATTGAAGATGGTGACGTTTATCCTTAGCTTTCTTGTATTTTAATTGACGAAAATTATTGTGATCAATCAACCAACTGCGAGTGGAGACTAAAACTGACTGCCTAACAGACTAGACTAAATGTCTAATAATTAGTCATAAAGGCAGACGCAACTGATCTTTTTAAATTGTATCAGCAAAATCTTTCTTATATGTTAATATTTCAGAAATCTCATACAATGTAAAATTCATCGAATGACTGGTTAACATACGTAAAGCTGTACTTTACAAATTAAAAAAAAAAAAGATGTGGGTGAAAGATGAAGATAAAGGCAATATCCAGAGTTGAATTATGAATATAATAGCAATACGTGTTATCAGTCCTTGATTGGAAGTCCTTGGAAAGAATATTTTGAAGACCTGTTAAACATACCAACTACCAATAAGACAACAAAAACTACGCTAGAACTCACAAATACTGAACCCAACATCATGAAAGAGGAAATCGAAGAAGTAATCAAATATGCACCAAAAAAATAAAGCACCGGGGATAGATAACATACAAATCTAAATAATAGCAGCATCAGGAGAAACAGGAGTGCAATGGCTGCACAGAATATTTAATGCAGCATGGCACCAACAACAAGCCCCAGAAGACTGGCAACAGACAATCATCGTACCAATATGGAAAAAGAAAGGTAACAAAAGAGACTGCAATTAATATAGAGGTATATCTCTTCTCAGCCATGTAGGATAGCTAACGCTAAAATCTTTGGAAAAAAGCTGAGACCAATAATAGAACTACAGTTAAGCGATTCTCAATTGGGGTTCAGAAAAAAAACAGAGGATGTACCAACGCACTATTCACATTAAAACAGCTTGCAGAAAAAACGACAGAACACAATCAAAACTTATACATAGCCTTCATTGACCAGGAAAAAGCATTCGACAGAGTAAACAGAGAACAACTGTGGGAGACACTAACAATATACGGAGTAAGCCAACTGTATTAAAACCAACCAACCTTATTAAAAGTCTCTACATCAACAGCAGCTGCAGGGTCAGAACAGCAGCAGGCGACACAGACCACTTCGAAGTTAGATCAGGTGTAAGACAGGGGTGCGTACTATCCCCCCTACTTTGTATTACATACATAGACCATATATGCAGGCTAGCCAACCCATCAGAGACAGAGGAGATCAACGAGCTTTTATTTGCAGACGATCAGTCACTAATACATGAAACAATAGAAGAGCTACAAGAACACTTAAACAAACTCAACAGCTCAGGCACAAAATACAACATCGAAATCAACATCAACAAAACAGAAGTCATGAATGTCGCCAAAAATAAACAGAACATCAACATAACTATAGAAGGCAGACAACTAAAACAAGTAGAGGAATTCAAATACCTAGGAAGTCTAATGACAAACGATAATTCTCAAACAGCAGAGATAGAATCAACAAAGTTTGTCAAATCATTGGACGGTCATCGCCACTATTGTCCAACAAGGAAACCTGGAGGGAAAACGAGCACTATACAATACAATCGTCATCCCAACGTTGTGCTACCAATGCCAGATCTGGACCCTAGATGCAAGAACGATAATAAAAATAACCTCTACAGAGATGAAGTGTGTTAGACGAATGACAGAAATCAGTCTGAGAGATAAGATCAGAAATGAAGAACTGAGACAAAAGCTAGGAATAGCCCCCGCCATAGAATATATAAGGAAACAACAAATAAAATTGTTGGGCCACGTGACAAGGCAGAATGAACAAGACACAACACAACGTGCCTTCAACAAACGTTGTGAGAAGACCAGACCCAAGGGTCGACCACGAAAAAGATGGGTCGATGGAATATTAGAAGCACTAGGAAATATAACAACAGCAGAGGCGAACAGAAGAGCAAAAGACCGCAAATTATATCTCCCCTCGACGCTGAAAGGCGGATGAGGAAGGAAAGAAGAAGAAGAAAAAAAGAGAAGAGTCCTTGATGCGGAGACATTGTTAAAGTCTAGTATTTATATGATAATGAGTTGCATAGTTTTGCACATATTGACAGTGCAGGTGGGTGGATTAACATGCAGAGAGAGAGAGAGAGAGAGAGAGAGAGAGAGAGAAAGTTGGGGGAGGGACGATATAAAACCCATAATTGAACTAATAAGAGAAAGTTATGAGTATCGCTGTGATTTACTGCATAGAAGACAAAAGGGGAAGGGGGAGGGAGGAGACAGTGTGTAAGGGTAGATGACAGAGGGAGAAAGAAATATAAATCATTTTAGATGAGATAAAATATTTTGTACATAGGTTTATATATTCTATGGATTGAGATACTATTATGATATGGATAGATCGCCGAACAGATAAATAGAAATAAATGTGGACAGATTGATACACAGAGAGACAGACAGAAAGGCAGACAGTCAAGATACGAGGACAAATATAAATATAACTTGTATCTACTATATACAAACAAATTGAAGAATTAACAGGAAGAGAAACGTAATCAAAAACTGGATGTTTCAGATCAAAGTAAGGAGAACTGTTGATTGAACAAAAAAGCATAATAGAACGATGGACGGAATATATTAAAGACCTTTATAATGATGAACGAACAGAAGTGTATATTAAGGATAATGGAAATGGAACAGAAATACGCAAAAAAGAAGTGGAAGACGCCTTGCGCAATATGAAAGCAGGAAAAGCTCCTAGACCAGATAATATAACATGAAGCCATGGGTGATTTTGGAATTGAAATAATAACACAAATATTGAATGATATCTACAACAGCGGATATATATCAGACTACCAGCTCAAATCATAATTCATAGCACTACCAAATAAATCTGGTGCAATTGAATGCGATGATCATCGCACAATAAGCCTTATGAGTCATATGACTAGTATATTACAAAGAATCATCATGTGAAGAGTGCGAAACAAAATCAGTCTAGAAATTAGTGATGAACAGTGTGGTTTTGTTAGAGATAAAGGAACAAGCAATGCCATTTATATCATAAGATCTTTAGTAGAAAGAGCCATAGAGGTGAAAACAGATCTATACCTATGTTTCATAGATTACACCAAGGCATTTGACAAAGTAAAGCACCAAGAAATAGTCACAATTTTAGAAAGCATAAACGTAGACAGCAAAGATCTAAGAATAATTAAAAAAAAACATGTTCTGGCAACGAACAGCGGCCATAAGAAATGAAAAGTAATTGGGAATGTTTCAACAAATAAAACAGGGTGTTAGACAAGGTTGTGTGCTGTCACCAGATTTGTTTAATATTTATAGTGAGATTATTTTAAGATCCATAAGGGACATGCCTGGAATAACAATTGGAGGTCCTAACTTAAATAATCTAAGGTATGCTAATGATACAGTCTTAATCGCTAAGAGTGAAAATGAGTTACAAGAAATGTTGGACATTATAGTGAAAGAAAGCAAAAATAAAGGACTCGGCCTTAATAGCAAAAAGACACAAGTAATGGTAACAACAAAGAAAAAGACATCACCTCAGTGCAAAATAATGACAAGTGAAACAATATCTAAACAGGTAAAGGAATTTAAATGTTTGGGAACTTTGTTAACATCAAAGAGAAGATGTAGAAAAGAGGTGAGATGCAGAATGGCTCAGGCAAAAGCAGATTTCAAAAAAAAAAAAAAAAAAAAAAAAAAAAGATACTATGCAATCCATTATTGGCAATAGAAACAAGAAAAAGCGTTCTTAAATGTTATTTAGAACCAGTATGGATATGAATAATGGACAACAGGACTACAGACAAGAAAATCATTGGAGTCTGTAGAAATGTGGTTTCACAGAAGAATCTTGAGAATACCAAGGACAGCTAAGAAGAGTAATGAAAACGTTCTGAAAGAGGTCAAAGCAAAAAGAAAGCTAATTTCTAACATTAGGAAGAAACAATTTTTTGACCATGTAATGATGAAGAAAACAACTGGAAAAATTGAGGGACGAAGAGAGAGGGAAGCGAAGAGAAAAAATATGAGACACTAATGCTTTACCAAACTACTACATTATTATTGCTTACTACCAACCGTATGTCAAGACGCCAATGGCCATATATATATATATATATATATATATCATCATCATCATCATCAAGTACCGGGCCTGCTGGCGTAGGTGATCAGGTCTCTCCACAACTTTCGATCTCGACAGTTATTTATCATTTCTGTTGTTGACCTTCAGCCAAGCCATTCTCTTAAGCTGTCTGGTATTTTTTCTCTTTGCTTCCCTCTATCCCTTCGTCCCTCAATTTTTCCAGTTGTTACAATATATTCCAGTTTATATATGCACACATACACATATACATTATTACAGACATACAAACCACTATACGTACATATATACAAACAAATGGACAGATAGACAACTAAAATCACCCCTGGGGACATATCGACAGCAAACGGATAGTCACATATATGGCACACATGGTCAGGCAGAACGACAGATAGATAGAGAAAACAGACAGACAAACAGATCGACAAACAATAGAAAATAGATTTTAAAAAACGTAAATTACACAGATGGGTTAAAACAGATAGAGGGACTAACAGACACACTATAATCCACTACTCACTAATATACATAAATGCTGACGCCTCTGGGGGGAACAAGCCAGAAATCCTCGTAACCCTGCTCCCACCACATCAGCGTCCATATTCTCCGCCCACGAACCACGCCCACTTACAGACGCCAGACCGGTCCATGACCGGACAAGGGCAGACAAAAGACCCGCCACCAGCAGACGTTACGTCACCGACACGCAGTTTGAGCCGTGTAGATCTTTCGCATTAATTCTTGTGGTCTACACATTTGTCTGTGCCATAGCTCATTTATTTCCCCGTTACTTTCTCTTATATGTATATATTTGTATAGTAGAAGGTTGCAATAATGGAAGACATATCGTTTCACAAGTGCTTTCGTTTTTAACTGCCATAGTTGTTAATAACCACATAATATTATAACTATATTATTGACTTTTTGTAATCATCATCGGGTTACGTGTCCTATGCAGAACGTTGCACTCATCATGACTTGTCTGAAGGAATCTCTGTGTCTAGCATATCACCTACTTCTGTTATCAAGTTAATGGTCTCTTTGACGTTTTGAAATCACAATCTTCTTCATCTTTCCTATAAGATGTTGTTTATAAGCCAGCTCTCTATTTCAACATTTAAGTCTTTTTAATATCTTCATTGCTATTTTTCATTATCCAAGGTTTCCTAAATGTTTTTCTGTAACATTTTCTTTCGGAAGGACCAATTTTGCTTTTTGTTTTAGAGATTATCTATGATTCACAACCATATGTTGTTAATTGAAAGATCATGCAATCAGTAGTTTTAATTGTATTGTCTTAATGGTATTGTGCCACATGTTTTTCATTGTATTTTTTTGTTGCCCATCTCTCTATAAAAGTGGAAGCCGCCATAGCTCAGTGGTTAGTGAACTGGTCTAAAAAGGACAAGAGGTAGGGTTCGATCCCAACAGACGAACTCCGGTTCTCCCTGTCTTTAATGGATACCGGATTTTTTTCTGGGAAAGTAAAGCGGCATGGGCGTAATACCGACCACATTACCCCAAAAATCATGTGCCGAGGGTCTGTAGAATTTATGGTCACTAACACCATATTCCATATACGCCACTTGGCGTGACGGGGTACTTTACTTTTTTTTTTTTTACTCTCTATAAAAGTAAATACATTTATTCCCTATTTTATGTGTACAACTGATAATCTTTTCTAAATGAAAAAAAAACTATATTTGAAATGTTATATTAGTTAATAAATTGAAGCCATTGTTGTAAATATTATATCAGCAGATGTAAGATAAATGTTGTCCTATAGTGTAGTATTTCTAATTATTTATTAGAGACTTTGACTATTTTAGTTTCAGGGTACAACACGTGAAGGACACTTCCGTGCTATGTTTCCCTGTCTATACAAGTTCTGTGCCCTTATTTTATGCCTTGGTCAAAGGGAGAGTTCGTGGTCTGATGAAAATTCATGGTCAGGTTGATAATTCATGGTCAGGTTGATAATTCATGGTCAGGTAGATAATACATGGTCAGATTAGATAATTCATGGGCAGATTAGATAAGTCTTGGTTAGGTAGATAATTCATGACTAGGTAGATAATTCATGGTCAGGTAGATAATTCATGGGCAGATTAGATAAGTCTTGGTTAGGTTGAGAATTCATGGTCAGGTAGATAATTATTGGTCAGATTAGATAAGTCTTGGTTAGGTTGATAATTCATGGTCAGGTAGATAATTCATGGTCAGGTAGATAATTCATGGTCAGGTAGATAATTCATGGGCAGATTAGATAAGTCTTGGTTAGGTTGATAATTCATGGTCAGGTAGATAATTCATGGTCAGGTAGATAATTCATGGTCAGGTAGATAATTCATGGTCAGGTTGATAATTCATGGTCAGGTAGATAATTCATGGTCAGGTAGATAATTCATGGGCAGATTAGATAAGTCTTGGTTAGGTTGATAATTCATGGTCAGGTAGATAATTCATGGTCAGGTAGATAATTCATGGGCAGATTAGATAAGTCTTGGTTAGGTTGAGAATTCATGGTCAGGTAGATAATTATTGGGCAGATTAGATAAGTCTTGGTTAGGTAGATAATTCATGGACAGATTAGATAAGTCTTGGTCAGGTAGATAATTCATGGTCAAATTAGATAATTCATGGTCTGAGGATATAATTCATGGTGAGGTAGATAATTCATGGTCAAATTAGATAGTTCATGGTCAAATTAGATAATTCATGGTCAAAGTATATAATTCATGGTCAGGTAGATAATTCATGGTCAGAGTATATAATTCATGGTCAGGTAGATAATTCATGGTCAAATTAGATAATTCATGGTCAGAGTATATAATTCATTGTCAGGTAGATAATTCTTGGTCAAATTAGATAATTCATGGTCAGAGTATATAATTCATGGTCAGGTATATAATTCATGGTCAAATTAGATAATGCATGGTCAGAGTATATAATTCATGGTCAGGTAGATAATTCATGGTCAAATTAGATAATGGATGGTCAGAGAATATAATTCATGGTTAGGTAGATAATTCATGGTCAAATTAGATAATTCATGGTCAGAGTATATAATTCATGGTCAGGTAGATAATTCATGGTCAGAGTATATAATTGATGGTTAGGTAGATAATTCATGGTTAGGTAGAAAATTCATGGTCAGATTATATAATTCATGGTCAGGTAGATAATTCATGGTCAGATTATATATATAATTCATGGTCAGATTATATAATTCATGGTCAGATTATATAATTCATTATCAGATTATATAATTCTTGATCAGATTATATAACTCATGGTCAGATTATGCAATTCATGGTCAGGTAGATAATTCATGGTCAGGTAGATAATTCATGGTTAGGTATATAATTCATGGTCAGATTATGTAATTCATGATTAGGTAGATAATTCATGGTCAGATTATATAATTCATGGTCAGGTAGATAATTCAAGGTCATATAGATAATTCATGGTCATGTAGATAATTCATGGTCAGATAGATAATTCATGGTCATGTAGATAATTCATGATCAGCTAGATAATTCATGGTCATGTAGATCATTCATGGTCATGATTCATGGTCATATAGATAATACATGGTTAGATATATAATTCATGGTCATATAGTTGATTCGCTGCGGAACAAACCAGTATGTCATAATCGTGATCAGCATTTATTGTTTTGCTGGCCACCCGACCAGCTTTGAGTCGCTATATGGAAAGCAGACCAAAATAGTTTTACTCACATTATTTGAAATGCACTTGCGGTCTAATATACCCTAGAAGACATAATCTGAGATTGAAATGATCGTGCCTCGCCAAAAAGTAGACAAACCCCCCTAAGACAAAACACCAAGCAGTATTGGTACTCGACCAAAGCTAAAAAAAACCTAGTAAGCAGCCTCGGTAGAGATAAAGAAAAAACACAAACCTCGAAAGGCGTGGAGTGATGCAGGCAGGGAATATGGTATCAGTGCGCATATTTTACGACATCGGCGGATTTTTAGGACAAAGTGGTCAACACTACGTCATGCCGTTTTTCTTTCACAAAAATTATTGTGTTGGCGGAAAACTAAAAAAATTCGGAAACGTGATAACATAAATAGCTGATCACAAAGAAGATCATTGCAAACTATCCCTTCCCTAATTGGAGCTGAAAAACAAATAAAGGAATTGGGGGGGGGGGGGCGGGAAGATAGATAAGAAAAATGAGAAACATAACAATAGAAGGAAGTAAAAGAAAAAAAAGAAAGTTAAGAAGAGAAGAAGCTATATACTGCATGAGAACATTAATCGAAAAGTACACAGAAGTAAACAAACCAATACATGCCTGCTTCATAGACTACACCAAAGCTTTCGATAGAGTACACCAAAAACAACTTATAGAATGCCTAAAAGAGAAACATCTAGATGACATGAACATACGACTAATATGTAATCTATACTGGGAACAAACAGCAATAATAAAATATAACAAAGATAACTCTACACCCATTGATATAAACAGAGCATTAAGAATGTGATGCATCCTATCAATAACTTGTTCAATCCATGCACTAAGTAAATCTTTAAAAACATCACAGAGATGCCAGGGCTACAAATTAATGGAACGATAATCAATAACCTAAGTTATGCTGACGATACTGTACTACTAGCAGAAAATCCTAACGATCTACAACAATTACTTAATGAAATAAACATGACAAGCAAAAAATATGGACTAGATATGAATATCAAAAAGAATAAAACTATGATCATAAACAAAGAAAATACTCAAAACCCACAAGTGGATATAAAAATTGAAGGAATAGACATGGAGACAGTTCAGAACTACAACTCTCTTGGACATACTATAACCAGTGATGGAAAATGTACAAATGAAATAAACAAAAGAATAGGAATGGCAAAAAGTAATTTTATGTCATGAAGAACATACTAACATCAAAACAAATAACACCAGGGCCAAAACTAAGAATAGCAAAATGTTGCATCTTCTCAATATTCCTATATGGTGCAGAAACATGGACATTAGACAAGAAAACAGAACACAGAATTGAAGCCTTTGAAATGAGGATATATAAAGAAGAGTAGGTAGAACTGGATGGAATGAAAAGAAAACAAACGATGAAATCTTAAAACAACTAAAAATGAAAAGAGAACTACTAAGTACAATTCAAACAAGACAAATGCGATTTTTGGGCCATGTTAAAAGACACAATAGCCTACTAAAAGTAATCCTGGAGGGAAAAATACAAAGTAAAAGAGGCAGAGTCAGAGGCAGACTAAGACTAACATGGACGAATAACATCAAAAGATGGACAAATCAGCCTATGACAACCTGCACCATCAAAGCAAGAGACAAAGCAGAATGGCGCTCCATGGTAGCCAACCTTCGTTGCGGAGACGGCACTCGATGATGATGATGATGATGATGATGATGAAGAGAAGGAAGAAAAAAAAATGAAGAAAAAAAATGGATAACTGGAAGAAAAAGCATAAGAAGGAAAATGATTTCAGGAATAAAAAATAAAGAGAGAGAAAGCGAGAAAGAGAGAGAGAGAGTGAGAGAGAGAGAGAGAGGCATAAGATGAATAATTTAGAAGCATTTATTTTTTCTATCTCTTTGGCGGTCACCAGATGGGTACTAAAGGAATTGATAGGCGTCATCATCGTGTGCCTTTAAAAGGATATTATGTGTACGCAATTACTGTGTGTTATTGTTTTGTGATAGGCTGTGATATCTGCACTTTCGATCCAACGAACCCGACTTAAGCATGGCATTTTGTTGTATTACCGAGAAATCCTCCCTTTTAACCCTTCCTCTCTTGACCAGGCTGGATAGTTTGTTTATATGAGCATAGCGGGGAAGTGAAAAATGGTCTTGATGAGCTATGTTTTTCGCCGATCCTGACGCATGCTGTCAGTATAAGCATAGGATGCGAAAAAGGTCCAAGTATAATATGGGGAAAGGTACAAGCATAAGGTGGGGAAAGGTACAAGCATAAGGTGGGGAAAAGTACAAGCATAAGGTGGGAAAAGCTACAAGCATAAGGTGTGGGAAAAGCTACAAGCATAAGGTGGGGAAAAAGGTACAAGCATAAGGTGGGGAAAGGTACAAGCATAAGGTGGGGAAAAGGTACAACCATAATGTGGGGAAAGGTAAAAGCATAAGGTGGGGAAAAGGTACAAGCATAAGGTGGGGAAAAGGTACAAGCATAAGGTGGGGAAAAGGTACAAGCATAAGGTGGGGAAAAAGGTACAAGCATAAGATGGGGAAAAGGTACAAGCATAAGGTGGGGAAAAGGTACAAGCATAAGGTGGGGAAAAGGTACAAGCATAAGGTGGGGAAAAGGTGCAAGCATACGGTGGAGAAAAGGTACAAGCATAAGGTGGGGAAAAGGTACAAGCATAAGGTGGGGAAAAGGTACAAGCATAAGGTGGGGAAAAGGTACAAGCATAAGGTGGGAAAAGCTACAAGCATAAGGTGGGAAAAAGGTACAAGCATAAAACGTGGGGAAAATGTAGAAGCAGAAAGTGAAAAATGTACAATCATAAAATGAAAAAAAGTACAAGCATAAGATGAGAAAAGCGCTAGCATAAGATGAGAAAAGCGCTAGCATAAGATGAGAAAAGCGCTAGCATAAGATGAGAAAAGTACTAGCATAAGATGAGAAAAGTACCAGCATAAGGTGAAAAAGGGCACAAGCATAAGAAGAGAAAAGTACTAGCATAAATGAGAAAAGTACCAGCATAAGATGTAAAAGGGTACAAGCATAAGAAGAGAAAAGTACTAGCAAAATATGAGGAAAGTACCAGCATAAGGTGAAAAAGGGTACAAGCATAAGAAGAGAAAAGTACTAGCATAAGATGAGAAAAGTACCAGCATAAGGTGAAAAAGGGTACAAGCATAAGGTGGAAAAAAGGTACAAGCATAAAACGTGGGGAAAAGGTAGAAGCACAAGGTGAAAAATGTACAATCATAAAATGAAAAAAAGTACAAGAATAAGGTGAAAAAGGGTACAAGCATAATATGAGAAAAGTACCAGCATAAGATGGAAAAAAGTACAAGCATAAGATGAGAAAAGTACCAGCATAAGATGGAAAAAAGTACAAGCATAAGATGAGAAAAGTACCAGCATAAGATGGAAAAAAGTACAAGCATAAGATGAGAAAAGTACCAGCATAAGATGGAAAAAAGTACAAGCATAAGATGAGAAAAGTACCAGCATAAGATGGAAAAAAGTACAAGCATAAGATGAGAAAAGTACCAGCATAAGATGGAAAAAAGTACAAGCATAAGATGAGAAAAGTACCAGCATAATAAAGAAAAGGAAGCATTGGGGGGGGGGGGGGGGAAAACGTAAAACACCATGACGTAACTGCCAGCGTATGACACTTAAAGTCAGTAGTTTCCGATAGTCGTAGAGTGCGCGAATGATAGATGAATATGGGTGTAAGAATGAGCATCAATTAGATCTTCATCATCATCATGTGCCATACCGGTTGGAGTAAGCGACCATGTCCTTCCACAACCTTCTAACCACTGTGCATCGTATCAATTCTGATGTTGACTGTTTTCCATGTCATGACACTAAACTATCTAATATTTTTTTTTCTCTCTCTCTCTCTCGTTGTCGTCCGTGATCTCTCTTTCCTTTCATTTTTCCGGTTGTAACCAAGTATTCCAACTTTCCTCTTCTCATGACGTGCCGGAAAAATGTTGTTTGGTTCTTTCTTATGTTCTTTAGGAGCTCCCTTTTTGTGTTGGCCTCTTTGAGAATTTCCTTGTTGGTCTTTTTTAACTGTCCACGGAACTTTCAACATTCTTATGAGAAATCCCACCACTGTGGCCTCTAATCGTCCTTTCATTTGTTTGTTTACTGTCAATGATTCGCTTCCGTAGGTCAGAATTGGTTCTATATAGCACCGATGAACTCTCTTTTTCACTTCTATTGACATAGATTTGTTGCATAAGATATTTTTCATTTTCTGAACGGCTATTTTGGCCTGAACTGTTCTAATTAGATCTTTACGTATAAATCAAATATTGATATCGATTACATGAGAATACAGATCAATTACATAAAGTAGAAAGGAGGATGCTGTTGGAACAAGAAGCATAAGGAAAGATGGATAGAATGCATTAAGGAACTCTATGATGATGAACAACCAGAAGTAAACATTAAAGGTTTGAGTAAGAAAAGGGGGGGGGGGGGTTCCTAGAAGTACGACCTTGATCTCAGGACAGAAAGGACTCGTGCTCAAAGCGCCCTTAGAAGCGGTGATGATTGTATTTTTTTTCAAAATATAAGAAAAATGTTAATTTGTGGTTACTTTATGACGCTACCCTCCACTGATCTCTTGGGTAAGGGAGTAAAAAAAGTAAAGTACCCCCGTCACGCCAAGTGGCGTATAGGGAAATAAGGTGTTAGTGACCCTATATTTTACAGACCTTCAGCACATGATTTTTTTGGGGGGTAATGTGGTCAGTATTACGCCCGTGCTGCTTTACTTTCCCAGAAAAAAATCCGGTACCCATTTAAGACTGGGTGAACCCGGAAGCCGTCGGGTGGGATCGAACCCTACCCCATGTCCTTTGTAGTCCAGTTCACTAACCACTGAGCTATCGCGGCTCCCTGGGTAAGGGAGATCCGATGTTTAACCCTCTCAAGAAATAAACTGGAGGTCCGGTGTGTGCTCGGGCACGTTAAAGAACTCTTGTCAGTTATAGTCTAAAAGAGTCTGATACAAATATTGCCGCTGCTCGTGCAAGATTGTCAACAGAATCCTGCCCCATACTGTGTGTCCCAGGCCACGTTGGCCACAATTCTTATCGGTTTTTCTCTGAGAGAGTCATCGGAGCCCCTATGGATTCTTCCGATACGCACTGATGATGATGCTACCAACAAACAACAAACAAACAAACAACAAACAAAACAAACTTGTCAGGGGAAGAACCGCATATATTCACAGAAGAAGTGACGGTAGCTGCGGGCAACATGGAATTAGGAAAATTTGACGTCAGGTACAAAAATACGACCCAATTCCATCTCAGTGGGACGTCAGGTACAAAAATACTATCCTATTCCATCTCAATGTGACGTCAGGTATAATAATACGACCCTATTCCATCTCAATGTGACGTCAGGTATAATAATACGACCCTATTCCATCTCAATGTGACGTCAGGTATAATAATACGACCCTATTTCATCTCAATGTGACGTCAGGTACACAAATACGATCCTATTCCATCTCAATGAGACGTCAGGTACAAAAATACGATCCTATTCCATCTCAATGTGGCGTCAGGTACAAAAATACGATCCTCTTCCATCTCAATGTGACACACCTGAAACAGGTGTCATGCTTTGAGCTGGGGCGTGGATATCATAATGGGCATTACACCTTCTCAAAATGTTATGCCATTGAAATAAAATGCATTGGGACAAAGAGTTCAAATTGAGTTTAGCTGTAAACAACTAGCAATAAGGCTGGATAACAACTTAAGAAATAGAAAATAAAACTGGATGCATTTGAAAACAAATGCCACAAGAAAATACTTTGTATACCATGGAATGAATTAAAGTGCAGTAATAAGAGAAATGATAAAGCATCCAAAAAATGTAATCTATAGAGAAGAGAAGAAGGGTCTATAAAGAAGAGAAGAAGGATCTATAAAGAAGAGAAGAAGGATCTATAATGAAGAGAAGAAGGATCTATAAAGAAGAGAAGAAGGATCTATAAAGAAGAGAAGAAGGATCTATAAAGAAGAGAAGAAGGATCTATAAAGAAGAGAAGAAGGATCTATAAAGAAGAGAAGAAGGATCTATAAAGAAGAGAAGAAGGATCTATAATGAAGAGAAGAAGGATCTATATTGAAGAGAAGAAGGATCTATAAAGAAGAGAAGAAGGATCTATAATGAAGAGAAGAAGGATCTATAAAGAAGAGAAGAAGGATCTATAAAGAAGAGAAGAAGGATCTATATTGAAGAGAAGAAGGATCTATAAAGAAGAGAAGAAGGATCTATATTGAAGAGAAGAAGGATCTATAAAGAAGAGAAGAAGGATCTATAAAGAAGAGAAGAAGGATCTATATTGAAGAGAAGAAGGATCTATAAAGAAGAGAAGAAGGATCTATAAAGAAGAGAAGAAGGATCTATATTGAAGAGAAGAAGGATCTATAAAGAAGAGAAGAAGGATCTATAAAGAAGAGAAGAAGGATCTATAAAGAAGAGAAGAAGGATCTATATTGAAGAGAAGAAGGATCTATAAAGAAGAGAAGAAGGATCTATAATGAAGAGAAGAAGGATCTATAACGAAGAGAAGAAGGATCTATAAAGAAGAGAAGAAGGATCTATAATGAAGAGAAGAAGATGGGCATGCGTTGGCTATGTGATAAGAAAAAACAGCAAGGGAATCTCAATGCAAGGCCTCAAATAGGAGCCAGGGGGGGGGGGGGTAAAAGAAAAAGAGGCTGAACTAGAGAAATACTAAAAGGAACATTGAGGCGAGAGGCAACAACAGTAGGTACCAGCTCTCTCACGGATATTGAGCAACTCGTCCAGTACAGAGCCGTATGGCGAATTCAATGTGTGACTGGTGCTAGGTCTGACACTAGATAATAACAATTGTCCAAAACAAGAGTCTAGAATGTCTGCCCTATATGCCGTCTTCGGCTGGAAAAGATAATAGATATACTAGGCAATAGAGAAGAAAAAATAAAATGAAAGAAGATTTATTTCATGCTGTTATATTTTGATATATACGTTATATATATATATATATATATATATATATATATATATATATATATATATATATATCACCTCATGCCTATATATATATATATATATATATATATATATATATATATATATATATATATGTCACCTCAGTGCAAAGTAAAGACAAGTGGAACAATATTAAAACAGGTAAATGAATTTAAATATTTGTGAACTTTATTAACCTCAGACGGAAGATGTACAACAGAGGTGAGATGCAGAATAGCTCAGGCATAATCATCATCATCATCGAGTGCCGTCTCCGCAACAAAGGTTGGCTACCATGGAGCGCCATTCTGCTCTATCTCTTGCTTTGATGGTGCAGGTTGTCATCGGTTGATTTGTCCATCTTTTGATATTACTCGTCCATGCTAATCTTGGTCTGCCTCTGCCTCTATTACCTTGTATTTTCCCCTCAGGCATAAGCAACTTTTAAAAAATTAGGAAGATACTATGCAATCCATTTTTGACAATAGAAACTAGAAAAAGAGTTCTTAAATGTTATGTAGAGCCAGTCTTAACATATGAATTTGAATCATGGACAATAGGACAACAGACAAGGAAATCACTGGTGTCTGTAGAAATGTGGTGTTACAGAAGAATGTTGAGAATACCATGGACAGCTGAGAAGAGTACTGAAAATGTTCTGGAAGAGGTCAAGGCAAAAAGAGAGTTAATTTCCAATATTAGGATGAAACAATCATCATTTTTTATTGCCATCTAAGAGAACAACTGGAATATATTGTAACAACTGGAAAAATTGAGGGACGAATAGAGGGAAGCAAAGTGGAAAAAATACCAGACAGCATAAGATAATGGCTTGGCAGAAGGTCAACAACAGAATTTTTTTTTTATTCGTTTGCCATCTTTTACCTCTGACGAAGTCCCTAGAGACTAGGAACTGAATTTTGAGTGTTAATCCATTTTTTCCTGGCAATGGTGTGCACAGAGGTCCCTCGCCGCACAGGCAGATAACTCCGACTTCGGAGGTACTCATATTGTTTTTTCCGTCGATGAGTAATTGATGTTTCAAGCCGGGCCGCGCCGCTGAGACCAGGAGTGGTTGCCGCAGAGAGAAATCATAAATAAAAATCCCAACCAACCGGGATTTGAACTCACAACCTCTCTGTCTCGAGGTCGCGTCTTGCCTCGAGACCAACCAGTCCCCAACAACAGAAATGATAAATAACTGTTGAGATCGAAAGTTGTGGAGAGACATGATCACCTACGCCAGCAAGCCCGGTACTTGATGATGATGATATATATATATATATATATATATATATATATATATATATATATATACATATATATATCTGCAGCTATTTATCATTTCTGTTGTTGACCTTCTGCCATATATATTCTATATATATATATATATATTTCCCGTGTGTTACCGGAGCTTCATTATGAGGGTAGTAAAGAATAGTGACACTGTGACCTTCCAGGCATATTGTAAGAGGCGACTAAGGAGGTTGATTGATGGCTTGACAAACTGTCATTGTAAAAAGTGTTGTTATGGAAACAGAGCCATAGATTTTAGAAGCAGTGATCTCCGCAATATGTGCCATTTTGGTTCGCAAGGTTTCTGTTTTTGAGATTGTGGTTCTGCCCTATATGCCGTCTTCGGCTCGTAAGGACAATATATATATATACAATATGTGTGTGTGCTTTCCATCGTTTTTGTAGTCATGGCTACATATCTGGAGACAGGTCTGATAGGTAGGTCGTAATCTGGACAGACAAAAGTGCTAAAAAAAAAAAACAATCAGGGCAAGCAAGAAGTCAATGGACAAACAAGTAGTCAGGCGGCAGACCGGAGGTGTTGGGTAATCGATAAGGTAGTTATGAGTTAAACATTTCTTGATATAGGCAGGCGATCAATCAGTCGATCAGGGATCCATCAGTCGATCAGGGAGGCAGTACGATAAATGAACGGTCTGGAGGTTCATAAGTCAAGCAGTCTGACATATAGGTAGTCGTTCGATATAGTCGGAATGGCTGTCAAAAGACAAACATACTGTGAGCGAGTAAGTTATAAATGCAGGGTTTATACAGGTACTGAGACACACAGAATCAGATGACTTGACTAGTTAACAGATAGACAAAGAGGCACATGACTTGTCAGTCATCAGTAAAGTAAGGCATGTGAGCAAAACGCACATGACTTAACAGTCACTCAGTCAAGTAGGACATGCAAGCAAAGATGCACAAAACTTGTCAGTAACCAGCCAAAGTCAAAATTGAAGGAATACACCTGGAGACAGTCCAGAACTACAACTACCTGGGACATACTATAACCAGAGATGGAAAAATGTAAAACTGAAATAAACATAGGATAAGTAATTTTAATGCTATGAAAAATATACTAACATCAAAACAAATAACAGCAGGGCTAAAATTAAGAATAGCAAAATGTTACACTCTTCTCAATATTCCTGTATGGTGCAGAAACATGGACATTAGACTAGAAAACAGAACAGAAAATTGAAGCCTTTGAAATGTGGATCTATAGAAGAATAGGTAGAATTGGATGGAAAGAAAAGAAAACAAATCATGAAGTTTTAAAACAACTAAAAATAAAAAGAGAACTACTAAATACAATACAATTACAAGACAAATGAAATTTTTGGGGCATGTTAAAAGACACAACAGCCTAAAAAAAGTAATATTGGAAGGGAAAATACATGGTGAAAGAGGCAGAGGGATACCAAGACTAGCATGGACGAGTAACATCAAAAGATGGACAAGTCAACCTATGATAATCTGAACCATCAAAGCAAGAGACAGAGCGGAATGGCGCTCTATGGTAGCCAACCTTCGATGCGGAGACGGCACTCAGTGATGATGATGAACCAGCCAAACACAATATGCTGAGATAGACGAGCAGACAGGCAGACAAGTCCTGAGACAGACGAGCAGACAGGCAGACAAGTACTGAGATAGACGAGCAGTTAGACAGAAAGACTGTCACATCATCAGTGACAAATAAGAGGAATGTAATTAGCACTATAAACAATCAGAGACAGCAACAACATATTACAGAACAGGGCTACTAAACAGAGCAACAACATTTACAAACAGAGCAACTGAACAGAGCAATAACATGTTACAAACAGAGCAACTAAGCAGAGAAACAACATATTACAAACAGAGAAACAACATATTACAAACAGAAAGACAATATACATGTATTACAAAATATTACAAACATAAACAGCATATTACAAACAGAGCATCAACATATGAACACTGAAACAATCACAAAGTCTTACTTGAACTTTTGAAGTGTCACGTGATGGCTTTGACATCAAAACGTGTTTACAGTTCCTCCTGGCAGTTTATGTGTACACAACTTGTTTATTTACTATAATTGATGTGTACGCAACTTTATATGGCAACACGGTATTCACCAACTTATTTACTGCGATGTACGCAATTCACTTATTAACCTAGTCACGTGCTTGTGCAGTAACTGAATCGTCTACACAATTTAACTGTTTATTTATTGAAACATAAAATGTGCTGTTTTACCACTTTT
Organism: Megaustenia siamemsis; assembly: GCA_032433765.1. Classification (NCBI taxonomy): domain Eukaryota; kingdom Metazoa; phylum Mollusca; class Gastropoda; order Stylommatophora; family Ariophantidae; genus Megaustenia; species Megaustenia siamemsis. The sequence continues at coordinate 30,654,166 of JAVIAB010000139.1, read as the reverse complement.
GTTCTTTCTATGTACTCGACACATGTACTTACGTAATGTCTCTCCATTAATTATCAAGAAAAACAGCTCTCCTTTTTGATAAAACAATAAACATTTTGTTAACTTTTAACGATTCGCAATACTTCTTTGCGGACAACATTCAACTCACACACGACGGTCATATCCTCAGGTAAAAATAACCTTAAGCAGGTCACGCAGGTGAGACAGAAATTAATCTATTCACAAATTGCTAGTAACAGAATAAGAGAATTCCCGGTTAAGTTGGTAATTGCTGTTTTGAATCTATTCAAAGTCTGTCTTTCTAGATTCATGAAAAGATGCGAAGGTAAACAGATCCAAATAGAAAGAAATAACCATGTATGTATAGAAGTATGTTGTTGAAAGCTCCAATGTTAGACTGTTAGTAATGTACGTTTAGCACAACGGTGGTCCCTTTTGTCACACGCGATCTAGCCTCGTATTTTGTCACAGTCCCCCCCCCCCCCCCCTCAAGCTGTTTCACGTTCACCTCTCGTGTTCTCTGCTTTAGGGTTCGTTCATGTGCCGCGCTGGCCGAAACCGGGGGTTCGTCTCGGTGTGTGAGTGCCCTCGCAGTCCTCGTACACTTACACTGCTCAAACAAAAGACAGGGGGGGGGGAGGGGAGAGGGGGGGCAGCCCTCGATAGATCCTCGGCTAGGCTCTTGTGCTGGCGACGGTGTACGAAGGCCGAGAGGAGGGAACAAAGAAAGAGGCCATAGATCTCTAGATAGATTGGATGAGTACAGGGATGAATACTCAATAGTGCTTACTCATAGACTGGTCTTAGTTGCTAGGTTGAGACATGACCCACGCGCGACAGTTTGTTTTGTTTCGTTGTTTGTATGAAGGCGGGACGAATGTAGTAATTACACACTGACTTCTAAACTGTGAGGGCCATCACCATCATCAAGTTGCTTGGCAAAGAATAACCTTGCTCTTTTGACTGCAAGACTGAACGTTTCTCCGTTGTTTTATTTTTCTAATTAAATTCACCAGAACATTTTGTTCGTTTTAAGTTCAATTAAAACGTTCGTCTAAAGATAGGAGCAAGTGGTGGGGTGTAACACACACTCATACAATGTATGGTGACAGCTTCACAAAAAATGAAAACAACAAAATACTGATGTCTGGGCTAACATGCGGCAGTCTTCACAGAGAGAGAGAGAGAGAGAGAGAGAGAGAGAGAGAGAGAGCAACTCAGACGGACAAAGGGATGAAGATAAACTCTACTACATCAGCAATGAACGGGATAAGTAAATCAAGGAGAAATAAAAAAGAGGGATAAGAAATGAAATGATAAAACAATAGGGAGAAGTACTACATTTTAAGAGAATAACAATTGATGATATATTTATAATATTTATAATTTATTCTAATTATTCTATATTCTATTATAAATTATATATTATATTATGTTATGTTATGTCATATTTAAATTATATATTTATTTATAATATTATAAATTCATACATAACAATTAGTAAACTAAACAGTTAAAAAAATATTTTAAATTAATATGAGACAACCGAGACACAATCCAAAGAGAGTGGTTGAATGTAAGTCGAATGGGGGTGTGATGAGATGCGAGAAGGGAGGAGGAAAACAACCAGTCCTATGATTAGGCGCGAGGTTTGATAGGATTGGAAGATGTGAGAGTCGGTCAAGAATTAGACAGATAAAGGCCGGAGATAGAGAAATGTATACTATGGCGTGAAAACATGAGCATACAGAGGCATACATGCCTCGGGCAGCAAGGGATAAATACGCGTAATAGGGGATTATGGAGACTGGTGTTAACTCGGGGTGCGATCTATAGGGAGGTAAGGAATGGTAGTGTGTGAAAGAAATAATATAATAGCAGCTATGTGGAAATGGAATAGAATTTTAAAAAGCGAGTACGTTAGTACTGGAATATATAACGAATGAGAACAATATGGGAGAATGCGTTTTGATAAGGATTATAAACATATATATATATATATATATATATATATATATATATACAAGTTGATAAGAGGGATCATGACTCATGTAGGTGGATACCATCATACGTACATGTATGTTATATAGACCCCAAGTCAGATCCATTTTTGTTTTGTTTTGCAAAGCTGTCACCATACCTCTATGAGTGTACGTTACACCCCACCATTTGCGCCTTGCTACCAGCTTTACCGCAGCACTGCAATTATTTATTGTTCCCTTGTTTAAAGACAAACTGGTTTTCTCTTGAACATAGACAAGCCAACCTCTTAAATTTAAAATTGATAGTTAATTTGTAAAATAAAAGGAAAAAAGAGAAAAGTGCCAGCCACGCCATGGGACGTACTGGAAATAATTTTGTTTAGACATTTGACACCTGATATTTTAGGGTAGTGTGTGTGGTTAGTATTACGCAAGTACCGCTTTTTTTTGTTTTTTGTTGTTGTTTTATTTTTTGTTTGAAGAAAGGCATCCGATATCTATTTAACCTTTACAGGTCCTATGTCTTGCCCGGTAAGACATTCTTGTACCAACCACTTCCTTAGCTCCGATGTCTTACAGGTAAGACATTCGTGTAGACCGTAATATTTTGGTCACAAATCTTGTCAATAAACCGGAAAATATAAAATTAAAATTTGGAAACCAAAATAGTAGCTCTCCAGCTATGACTATGAGCTTACTGTTCATAATTTCAGCTGTGAAAATAAAAAAGAAATTCACCACCTCTATCTATCTATCTATCTATCTATCTATCTATCTATCTATCTATCTATCTATCTATCTATCTATCTATCTATCTATCTATCTATCTATCTATCTATCTATCTATCTATCTATCTATCTATCTATCTATCTATCTATCTATCTATCTATCTATCTATCTATCTATCTATCTATCTATCTATCTATCTATCTATCTACCTACCTACCTACCTATCTATCTATCTATCTATCTATCTATCTATCTATCTATCTATCTATCTATCTATCTATCTATCTATCTATCTATCTATCTATCTATCTATCTATCTATCTATCTATCTATATATCTATCTATCTATCTATCTATCTATCTATCTATCTATCTATCTATCTATCTATCTATCTATCTATCTATCTATCTATCTATCTATCTATCTATCTATCTATCTATCTATCTATCTATCTATCTATCTACCTACCTACCTACCTATCTATCTATCTATCTATCTATCTATCTATCTATCTATCTATCTATCTATCTATCTATCTATCAATCTATCGTCCTTTCGAGCCGAAGACGGCACATAGGGCAGAACTACAATCTCAAAAAACAGAAACCTTGCGTGCCAAAGTGGCACATATTGCAGAGATCACTGCTTCAAAAACTTATGGCTCTGTTTCCATAACAATACTTTTCACAACGACAGCTTGTCAAGCCATCGATCCATCTCCTTAGTCGCCTCTTACGACATGCCTGGAAGGTCACAGTGACACTATTCTTTACTTCCCTCATAATGAGGCCCCGGTAACACACAGGAGGGCAAACTATCACCTAAAACGAAAAAAGAAATTCAGACCGGACAAACTGTCACATGAAAAAAAGAAATTCAGACATGGCAAACTGTCATCATCATCATCATCATCATGTGCCATACCGGTTGGCGTAGGTGATTATGTCCCTCCACAATATTCTATCTACAGTGCATCGTATCAGTTCTGTTGTTGACTGTTTTCCATGCCACGACAACATGCTATCCAGTATTTTCTCTTTTTGTCGTCTGCGATCTCTCTTTCCTTTTATTTTGCCAGTTGTAACCAAGTATTCCAACTTTCCTCTTCTCATGATGTTCCCGAAAAATGTTGATTGCTTCTTTCTGATGTTTGTTAAGAGCTCCCTTTTTGTGTTGGTCTCTTTGAGAACTTCCTAATTGGTCTTTTTAGCTGTCGAGGGAACCTTCAACATTCTTCTGAGAAATCCCATCTCTGTGATTTCATTTGTTTGTCTACTGTCCATGATTCGCTTCCATAGGTCAGAATTGGTTCTACATATCACCAATGAACTCTCTTTCTCATTTTTATTGACATAGATTTGTTGCATAAGATATTTTTCATTTTCTGAAATGTTATTTTGGCCTGAGCTATTCTGCTTTTTTTTATTTCTGTGGTGCATCTCCCGTCTGATGTTATTATTGTGTCCAAGTATTTATAACGTTGCACTTGTTACAGATAATATAATAGTAGCTATGTGGAAATGGAATAAAATTTAAAAAGCGAGTACGGTAGTACTGGAATATATAACGAATGAGAACAATATGGGAGAATGCGTTTTGATAAGGATTATAAACATATATATATAAAGTTGGCATGAGGGTAAAACTGTAACCTAAAAAAAAAGAAATTCATACCTAGAAAACTGTCACCTACACCTAAAAAATAAAAATAATTACCTATCAAACTAGGGAACTGCGATAGCTCAGTGGTTAGTGAACTGGACTACCACGGACAAGGGTAGGGTTCGATCCCAACCGATGGCTTCCTGGTTCACCCAGCCTTAAATGGGTACCGGATTTTTTTCTGGGAAAGTAAAGCAGCACGGGCGTAGTAATACTGACCATATTACCCAAAAAATCATGCGCTGAAGTTCTGTAAAATATAGGGTCACTAACATCATATTTCCCTATACGCCACTAAGCGTGACGGGGGTACTTTACTTTTTATCAAACTGTCACTGAAAAAAATGTGACCCTTAAGGGGCTACCTAATTGGCAGTACAAGGAAAAAGGAAAGCAGCAGTGAATATTGATACTTCACCCTACGCCTTTCTTCTAATTGGAATGTTAATGCTCAGTCAAAGTTCAAATATTTCAAGCCACTATGTGGCTACTTTTACATGTACTTATTTCTGGATCCTCAAGACCATAGCTATAAAATCATTAAGTTAAACGAGTCAAGTCGCCAGAAAGCAGGAGCGTTGGAAGCTGTCAGCGCCTCATAGCATATGGCTTGCGGTGAGCCAGAACCATCCAGACCCTACTCCACCTCTTCGCAGTGCATCTAGAAACAGACTAAATTGTTTAGTCTGGCCAAGCGAGTAGGGATCGAAGAGGGAAGACAACCCAGGACCTAAAAATACCATAGCGAAGTAGGATTTTATTGTGGGCCGGACGGCGCAAATATAACAGTTCTACCACTAACCTCATCATGTATATGCACACTTAACGTCCTTTTGAAAACAGTTGACGAAGAATTCAATCCATTCCTTTAGTAGCGTCAGAAAGAAAGAAAGAAAGAAAGAAAGAAAGTAAGAAAGTAAGAAAGAAAGAAAGAAAGAAAAAAAGAAAGAGATTAAGTAAACCGTCTGTAGACAGACTTCAAATCTGGCTCCTTCGATACATAAGGATTTCTAGGGATTTAATTTTGCGCCATGAAAGAAAACTTCATATCGGATAACTGGACACCGTTAGAAAGTATGAACTATAGCAAAGAAATAATTCAACCAACAATGCAAAGAATGATTTAAAAAAAAAAAAACAATCTTTGATGAACATGAACTTCGAAAGCCAAAAAGAAACATCGGTGGAAAAATTGTCACCCTAAAACCAGAGGTGGGCACGGCATAACTAGAAACTAACGGATATGAAATCTTTAGATATGGGCCACGAAGATGAATTGGGAGCCGCAATATCTCATTGATCAGTGAACTGGACTACAAAGGACAAGGGTAGGGTTCGATCCCAAACGACGGCTTCCTGATTCACCCAGCCTTAAATGGGTACTGAATTTTTTTCTGGGAAAGTAAAGCGGAACGAGCGTAATACTGACCACATTACCCCGAAAATCATGTGCTGAAGGTCTGTAAAATGTATGGTCACTAACACCATATTCCCTATACGCCACTTGGCGTGACGGGGCTCTTTACTTTTATTACTCATCATCATCATAATCATCATCATCAACATCATCACCAAGTACCGGTCCTGCTGGCGCAGGTGATCATGTCTCTCCACAACTTTCGATCGCTACAGTTACATATAATTTATATTGTTGACCTTCTGCCAAGCCATTCTCTTAAGCTGTCTGTTATTTTTCCTCTTTCCTTCCATCTATCTCTTCGTCATGGACAATATCATGGACAAGAGGACAACAAACAAGAAAATCACTAGAGTCTGTAGAAATGTGGTTTTACAGAAGAATGTTGAGAGTACCAAGGACAGCTAAGCAGAGTAATGAAGATGTTCTGAGAGAGGTCAAAGCAAAAAGAGAGCTAATTTCCAATATTAGGAAGAAACAATCATTATTTTTTGGCCATTTAATGAGAAGAGAACAACTGGAATATATTGTAACAACTGGAAAAATTGAGGGACGAAGAGATTGAGGGAAGCAAAGAGAAAAAATACCAGACAGCTTAAGAGAATGGCTTGGCAGAAGGTCAACAACAGAAATGATAAATAGCTGCCGATATCGAAAGTTGTGGAGAGACATGATCACCTACGCCAGTAGGCCCGGTACTTGATGATGATGATCTCTTCGTCCCTCAATTTTCCCAGTTGTTACAATATATTCCAGTTGTTCTCTTCTCATTACATGACCACAAAATGATTATTGTTTCTTCCTAATATTGGAAATTAGCACTTTTATTACAACGAAGATGAATTCAAACTGGAGAAGACAAGAAGAGACAGTGAATGAGAGAAAGGGTCAGATAACTCTTTTTGGAGTATGGCATAATAGAGAGTTAAAGAACAAGAATAGAATAGAATAGAATAGAATAGAATAGAATAGAATAGAATAGAATAGAATAGAATAGAATTTGAGGCAAAATCGTGACAACACTATGATTTATTTTCCAAAAGAAAACTAGACTTAATAACAAACGTGATATGCCATGGAAAACAAATAAATGGATGTTAAAAATGAGAAGGAAATAAGGAGTATGGTTACAACTTTATGTAAGTGAGGGACAACACTAAAATCAAAGCGTCGTTGCGGCTCAGTAGACCTTCAGCAGGAACAATGAACTTCACACGCACACTTATGTAATTAAATAAAATTAACACTTTGAATAAACTTGATTATATAAGTTAAAACGGTTGCAGCCTTTGCATTTATTGTCTTATGTCATTCACTTTTACTTTCGACAACCTGGTCTACTTAGCTTGATTTGGTTTATTTTCACTCCTACACGATGTGGTATGAAACAGAGAACCGTCTCTGGGTCTATAATACATTTGTGTAAGTATATTTGGCACCCATCTACAAGAGTCATGATCCCTCTCTACTAACTTATGTAGATAAATCCTTCGGATGAAAGAGATGAGTGTTAAGATGGACACATCCAGAAACGAGAAACTTAACGGACGTGTAAGAAAACTAATCAACCAACACAGAACTGGAGTCGTCAGTCGCTGGACACTTCGAGACTTGCTGAGGAGGAGATTTGAGCACCTATGGACATGTTCGGAGTGCAATGATGATGACGCGCAAATAACTCAATAACTCAATAACTCAATTCCAGTTTTTAAAAAAAAAGGAAAGTACCCCCGTCACGCCAGTGGCGTATAGGGAATATGGTGTTAGTGACTATAAATTTTACAGACCTTCAGCACATGATTTTCGTGGTAATGTGGTCGGTATTACGCCCGTGCCGCTTTACTTTCCCAGAAAAACATCCGGTACCAATTAAAGGCTGTGTGAACCGGAAGCCGTCGGTTGGGATCGAACCCTACCTTTTGTCCTTTGTAGTCCAGTTCACTAACAATTAACCTATCGCGGCTCCCTATATATTCCAGTACTACCTTGCTATCTTTCTGTGCAGTCAATGATATTTACAAAAAAAAATTATTGACATGCCTTTTTTAAGATTCCTGAAGAATGGGAATGTCTGACCGTTGTTACGGAATACGTGAACTGTGCTGAGATATTCCGTGTTATCAGGTAAGATACCGGACAGATAACGGAAAGTGTGTGTAGCAATAATGAGACAAAGACTTTGACAGCTATTTCGACCCCACAAAGGTGATCGGGACACTGTCAATATTCATCTCTTTCTCTCTCTCTCTCTCTCTCTCTCTCTCTATATATATATATATATATATATATATATATATATATATATGTGTGTGTGTGTTTGTGTGTGTGTGTGTGAGAGTGGTGTGTGTGTGTGTTTGTGTGTGTATGTGTGAGAGTGGTGTGTGTGTGTGTGAGTTGGTGTGTGTCATCGCCCATACAAACACTCGTGTATGCCTGATAGTGAATGAGCCGGATATAAATGTTCTATTTAGCTTCACCACTTGGAACACTGAGTGTGAACGAGCTTTGTTGAGTGAGGAAAATTGTGAGTGTCTGTGGAGGGTAAAGATAGTTCATCTAAATATAAATATTTCGTCGCAAACTCTTTCTTTCTTTCTTTCTTTCTTTCTTTCTTCCTTTCATTCTTTCTTTCTTTATGTGAACCACGATTACAATGTAATATCGATGTGATTCTTTGCACACAAATTGCCTTCTTTAATAGAACAATATATTTTAAACATCCACTCGTTCATTGAGTAAGCTGTTACTCTGCCTTTTGTTCATGTAGGTATGACAATTTATTGGTTGACATGCCCAATTATTTTACTGGAATTACAACAACAACAACAACAACAAAAAACTGGGCAAACATTTAGATTTTAGCTCAAAAGAGGCGAACTGATAATCGTCCATCCACCAGCATCTCACATGTAGAGTTTGAGATGCTAACAAGAGAAACACACATTTTATCTTCCCTAGCTTTGTCAAAGAATGACACTATCTAGTACATTCTCAGTGACTGATTTTGTAACGACAACTTGTTATAGAAATAAGAATGAATTAAATTAATCGGAATCGTTGTTCTGATTTATGCTGTCCACTTGTTACGGAAAACTTTAACTATACCTTTTTTTTCTATTAGTTTCTATATCTATTTTTTTTTCATTTCTACAATAAATTCGGTGCGTATATGGTGCAGAAACATGGACATTAGACAAGAAAACAGAACATAGAATTGAAGCCTTTGAAATGTGGATATACAGAGGAATAGTAGAATTTGACGGAAAGAAAAGAAAACAAATGATGAAGTCTTAAAACAACTAAAAATGAAAAGAGAACTACTAAACACAATCAAAACAAGACAAATGCGATTTTTTGGGCATGTTAAAAGACACACCAGCCTACTAAAAGTAATCTTGGAGGGGAAAATACATGGTAGAAGAGGCAGACCAAGACTAACATGGACGAGTAACATCAAAAGATGGACAAGTCAGTCTATGACAACCTGCACCATCAAAGCAAGAGACAGAGACAGACCAAGACTAACATGGACGAGTAACATCAAAAGATGGACAAGTCAGTCTATGACAACCTGCACCATCAAAGCAAGTGACAGAGACAGACCAAGACTAACATGGACGAGTAACATCAAAAGATGGACAAGTCAGTCTATGACAACCTGCACCATCAAAGCAAGAGACAGAGACAGACCAAGACTAACATGGACGAGTAACATCAAAAGATGGACAAGTCAGTCTATGACGACCTGCACCATCAAAGCAAGAGACAGAGACAGACCAAGACTAACATGGACGAGTAACATCAAAAGATGGACAAGTCAGTCTATGACAACCTGCACCATCAAAGCAAGAGACAGAGACAGACCAAGACTAACATGGACGAGTAACATCAAAAGATGGACAAGTCAGCCTATGACAACCTGCACCATCAAAGCAAGAGACAGAGACAGACCAAGACTAACATGGACGAGTAACATCAAAAGATGGACAAGTCAGTCTATGACGACCTGCACCATCAAAGCAAGAGACAGAGCAGAATGACGCTCTTTGGTAGCCAACCTTCGATGTGGCGATGGCACTCGATGATGATGAGTAAATGCAGTGCATGCTTGACGCATTCACCAGTAGTCTAGATTTTATACTCGTTCCACTTTAGCTGTGCTCTCTAGCGCACTTACTTCAGATCGATTCATCTCTGACTTAATTATGCAACCGATTTCTTCAAATTGTGGTTCCTTTCTTCTATATCCATTTGTATTCAGAACTGTAAGTTCGTCAAAGCGGGGGTTAGTGCTAACCGTTCAATTTTTAACAAATGAAATTAGTAAATTAGTGTTAACGGATATTCCATTTAAAAAAACTGTTACAGTTTTATTCTGTTTTTTTTTCATCGTTATTAAATGGGATGTTTGTTCCCCCCCCCCCCCCTTTTTTTAAAAATCGGAATAGACTATCGGTTATAGATCATTGTTTTAACTGCTGCACCGACAAATGCCTATTTCCGACATCGAAAATTGTCTTGTCCAGTTCGCCTTGTGAGAAGATGATAATGGGATCCTTTTGATAATGAATACTGTCCAAATGTGACGAGAATAGGGTCGTATAGATAATGAATACTGTCCAAATGTGACGAGAATAGGATCCTATAGATAATGAATACTGTCCAAATGTGACGAGAATAGGATCATATAGATAATGAAAACTGTCCAAATGTGACGAGAATAGGTTCCTATAGATAATGAATACTGTCCAAATGTGACGAGAATAGGATCCTTTAGATAATGAATAATGTCCAAATGTTACGATGATGGGATCCTATAGAACATGAATACTGTCCAAATGTGACGAGAATAAGATCCTATAGATAATGAATACTGTCCAAACGTGACGAGAATAGGATCCTATAGATAATGAATACTATCCAAATGTGACGAGAATAGGATCCTATAGATAATGAATACTGTCCAAATGTGACGAGAATATGATCCTTTAGACAATGAATATTGTCCAAATGTGACGAGAATAGGATCCTATAGATAATGAATACTGTCCAAATGTGACGAGAATAGGATCATATAGATAATGAAAACTGTCCAAATGTGACGAGAATAGGTTCCTATAGATAATGAATACTGTCCAAATGTGACGAGAATAGGATCCTATAGATAATGAATACTGTCCAAATGTGACGAGAATAGGATCATATAGATAATGAAAACTGTCCAAATGTGACGAGAATAGGTTCCTATAGATAATGAATACTGTCCAAATGTGACGAGAATAGGATCCTTTAGATAATGAATAATGTCCGAATGTTACGATGATGGGATCCTATAGAACATGAATACTGTCCAAATGTGACGAGAATAAGATCCTATAGATAATGAATAATGTCCAAATGTTATGAGGATGGGATCCTATAGATAATGAATACTGTCCAAATGTGACGAGAATATGATCCTATAGATAATGAATTCTGTTCAAATGCCACTGGAATTGTACCCTGTACACACGAGCAATAATATTCTATACTCTCGCCATTTCCTGCCATATTTAGAGAATTATTGTCACTTGCCTCACCCTATTCCTCTTCAGCATCGCGCAGAGCAGTGTCGCCTATTTGTCAATAATACTTAATGAAATATGTCATTTATTTGTTCTAAGCACTCTAGTTTCTTGCTTATATATCAAACATAAATTATCCAACATAATTTGTCAAACATAAATCCCTCATATATTCATTATCAAGTACCGGGCCTGCTGACGTAGGTGATCATGTCTCTTCACAACTTTCGATCTCGACAGTTATTTATCATTTCTGTTGTTGACCTTCTGCCAAGCCATTCTCTTAATTAAGCTGTCTGATATTTTTTTCTCTTTGCTTCACTCTATCTCTTCGTCCCTCAATTTTTCCAGTTGTTACAATATTTTGCAGTTATTCTCTTCTCATTACATGGCCAAAAAATGAAGATTGTTTCTTCCTAATATTGGAAATTAGCTCTCTTCCTCATATATTAAAAATACATTAATTATACTTTTTTTTTCCTTTATACATGCCTAACTCGTATACATGTTAATCTCCAAATCAGTCGTGCAAGTATAATGTAGTGATTGTATGTGCATGCCATCGTAAAAATAATTATTTTAATTACATAACACAACTAGGACAAGAAATGATAGACATAATAGTAAAAGAAAGCATCAAGAAAGGGCTCAGTCTGAATAGTAAGAAAACAGAAGTAATGGTCATATCGAAGAAACAATCATTACCATCATGCAGTATAAAAATAAACAGGACAAATTTGAAACAAGTGCAACGCGTCAAATACTTGGGCACAATAATAACAAGGGATGGAAGATGCACCACGGAAATAAAAAGCAGAATAGTTCAGGCCAAAATAGCTTTTCAGAAAATGAAAAATAGGTTATGCAACAAATCTATGTTAATAAAAATGAGAATGAGAGTTCATCGGTGCTATATAGAACCAATTCTGGCCTATGGAAGTGAATCAGGGGCAGTAGACAAACAAATGAAAAGATGATTAGAGGCCACAGAGATGGGATTTCTCAGAAGAATGTTGAAAGTTCCCTGGACAGCTAAAAAGACCAATATGGAAGTTATCAAAGAGGTCAACACAAAAAGGCAGCTCCTAAAAAACATCAGAAAGAAACAATCAACATTTTTCGGGCACATCATGAGAAGAGGAAAGTTGGAATACTTGGTTACAACTGGCAAAATAAAAGTAAAGAGAGATCGCAGACGACAAAGAGAGAAAATACTGGATAGCTTAGTGTCATGGCACGGAAAGCAGTCAACAACAGAACTGATACGATTCACTATTGGTAGAACATTGTGGAAGGACATGATCGCCTATGCCAACTGGTATGGTACATGATGATGAACACAACTAGGATCGCCAACTTCAGATTTGGATGAAACGCAAAAAGAACATGGTGATGGAGGTCAAAGAATACTTCGAGAAGCAGATGATAATTCATCTGGAGCATATTGTGGGGAACAACCCAAATAGAAACTATAGGTACGTCAAACATCAATATAATAATAAGAAAACTTGGAATGCAAACCTTTTATTTTCATAAATTGGGTTTATAGCAATCTGGAGAGCTCAGTTGTAGCTCAGTGGTTAGTGAACTGGACTACATTGGACAAGAGGTCGTGTTCGATCCTGGTCGACGGCTTCCAGGTTCACTCAGCCTTAACTCTTTCTGTACTGAAGCTTTTTATTAATGCGACGGAAGAGATTTCAGAGACAAAATGTTTCATGCTTTTAAGAATCAATCTACATATTTATAGTTATCTAATATATAACATATTATATATGAACATTTAGATAATTGGGAGCCGCGATAGCTCAGTGGTTAGTGAACTGGACTACAAAGGACAAGAGGTAGGGTTCGATCTCAACCGACGGCTTCCGGGTTCACCCAGCCTTAAATGGGTACCGAATTTTTTTCTGGAAAGTAAAACGGTAAGGGGGTAATACCGACCACATTACCCCAAAAATCATGTGCCGAAGTCTGTAAAAATTATGGTCACTAACACCATATTCCCTATACGCCACTTGCCGTGACGGGGGTACTTTATTTTTTATTTTATTTAGATAATTGCCCAAGGTATTAGATTTCAACAATATCAAGATGATACAAGGCATATAAAAAGAATATGGTTTTATGGCGGTTCATACTTATCAAATTGAGAGTGACGCACTATGCGGCGAAACGTACGCTGGTGAATACGGCATGACTCACAGTGCGTAGAAACGTACGGAAAGAGTTAAATGGGCACGGGCGTAATGCCGATCACATTACCCCAAAAGTCATGTGCTGAAGGTCTGTAAAATTTAAGGTCACTAACACAATATACCTTGTACGTCACTTGGCATGACGGGGCTCTTTCCTTTTTATTTCCTTATGGTGTCAGACGCGACATGTCATCGAAGAGACCGCCAGAGCTGGCTCATGCCAGTTGTTCATCAGTTGTTCACCAGTTAGTTCACCAGTTGTTCACCAGTTGCTCGCCATTTGTTCACCAGTTAGTTCATCAGTTGTTCACCAGTTAGTTCACCAGTTGTTCACTAGTTAGTTCACCATTTGTTCACCAGTTGTTCACCAGTCATTTCACCAGTTGTTCACCAGTTGCTCGCCATTTGTTCACCAGTTAGTTCATCAGTTGTTCACCAGTTAATTCACCAGTTAGTTCACCAGTTGTTCAATATTTGTTCACCCCTGTTCACCAGTCATTTCACCAATTGTTCACCAGTTAGTTCACCAGTTGCTCGCCATTTATTCACCAGTTAGTTCACCAGTTGTTCACCAGTTAGTTCACCATTTGTTCACCAGTTAGTTCACCAGTTGTTCACCAGTTAGTTCACCAGTTAGTTCACCAGTTCTTCGCCGGTAGTTCACCAGTTAGTTCACCAGTTGTTCGCCAGTTGTTCGCCAGCTGTTCACCAGTTGTTCGCCAGTTGTTCACCAGTTAGTTCACGAGTTCTTAAAATGGATTGATTGCTTTTGAATATCCCTTCAGTAAACTGGGATTGTTTGTACTAACAAAAATACCTTAAATAATCAAAACAGAGAAACCAAATTGTCAGCCAGACATTCCTGAGTGATTTCTCAATTAATAAACAAGACTCAGAAAAGCTGACTGATGATCGAACCACTTGGAGAAGCTATAAGAAAGAAAATAATAGCGTTTGAACAAGAAATATTGTCAAAGTTAGATGAAAAAAATGACGCAGGAGAAAAGATGTGAAACAACTCCTAGATATAAAACTGTTTTTTGATAAGGAAACGCCATCTAATAATTTACAAAATTAAAAAAAAATGATATGATATATATTTACATATTATCCTTTCAAATTTTGATGTTTCAACTATAAGTGTCCTTGATTCAGGCTCGTGTACAACTTAAGACATGACGGAAAAAGAGCTGGACACGATAAATACTACTCTCATTGAAAGTTTCAAGTCTAGAAGACACACAGCGCATGTCAATAGACAGGCGGTGCTTGCAAATCGATAATAAAATACTCCGTCACTGTACATTACAAGTTATGTAAAACATAATGGAACAATTCTACGACCCTGCTTTGTACTTGACAAAGACTTGGCCAAGTCAGGCCTGTGACGGTTTTCGCATCGAAAGTTGGCTACAATCGATCCCCAGTATTTTCTTTCTCTTATCCTGGTTGTACATTCTAGGGAGCTGTTATTCGTCCAGCGATTGGAATCTATGGCATTCCTGATTCCTCTCTTTGTTTGAATTTTGTTCTGACAATGAACGAACTGGATGGTCCAGGGGTAAGACGCCGGCCACTGGATAGAAAAGTTCCAGGTTTGAATCTCGTCAAAGGCGGTGGGAATTTCTTATCCGTGACTTTATCCTATCAATTCAGAGGAAGAGGTATGTTTACAGCACTCGGAAAAAAATGACAAATAATCAACAACAGAAAAA
Source organism: Megaustenia siamemsis (assembly GCA_032433765.1). Classification (NCBI taxonomy): domain Eukaryota; kingdom Metazoa; phylum Mollusca; class Gastropoda; order Stylommatophora; family Ariophantidae; genus Megaustenia; species Megaustenia siamemsis. The sequence continues at coordinate 30,638,897 of JAVIAB010000139.1, read as the reverse complement.
TATGGACCAAAGCAGTATCGAACCCGTACTTGGTGGCACAGCACCTTGCCACGAAAAGCCAAATGCTAGGGAACACTGCCACTCAGCTAACTAACAATTAGCTATCGTGAACAATGTCTTTTCGCGCAGGTGTTCTCATGACTATAGCATAAGGCTGCGATCACAGCTCGGAAATACATAGTGTATCTGTATTTTTTCCTGTTAGGACAAGTATCTCCCGGATAGGGTAGGGCTGAATACTTGCGTTGCAGACAAACATTTAGGACGAAACAGCACGAATAGTAGTTTCCAGTGGTTTAGACTGGAGACAAATAGTAATAAATGAATATTATTATAGACTGTTTCGTCCTAAATGTTTGTCTGTAACGCTGTCACTATAAATTTCCGAGCTGTGATCGCAACCTTATGCTATAGTCATGAGAAAACCTGCGCCAAAAGACATTGTCCACGATAGCTAATTTTTGAGTTAGCTGAGTGGCAGTGTTCCCTAGCGTTTGGCTTTTCGTGGCAAGGTGCTGTGCCACTGAGTACGGGTTTGATCCGGCTTTGGTCCATATTTTTTTCTGTTGTTTATTATTTGTCATTTTTCCGAGTGCTGTAAACATACCTCTTCCTCTGAATTGATTCGCTAATTATCGCCTCGGAAGTTTCCCTCTATAATAATATGGCTTTATCTTAACCTGGTTCCTGCCCTTTTGTTTAACGTCGAACAACATGACTCCTGCACGATAAAGAAGACTTGTTAAAGCCTAATAGAGTTGGCTACAAGTTGCCGTTGGCCGGACAACAATTGTTAATCAAATCTACACATGCCGAAGATGTTTGTGCCGGGCCCAAACACCGCAGATATCGCAGCTCTGTCGTAGACTAGAGACACAACGTATCTGCGTCATCTTTACGGCTTACAAGTAAGAGGAATGTCTGACAATATGTGAACTCTTCTTTTGATGTTACCCTTCACAAGCTGTAACCCTCTCGTCATACTGCTTACCTTCACTCATTATCATCATGTGTCATACTGCTTACCTTCACTCATTATCATCATGTGTCATACTGCTTACCTTCACTCATTATCATCATGTGCCATACTGCCTACCTTCACTCATTATCATCATGTGCCATACTGCTTATCTTCACTCATTATCATCATGTGTCATACTGCTTACCTTCACTCATTATCATCATGTGCCATACTGCTTACCTTCACTCATTATCATCATGTGCCATACTGCCTACCTTCACTCATTATCATCATGTGCCATACTGCTTACCTTCACTCATTATCATCATGTCTCATACTGCCTACCTTCACTCATTATCATCATGTGTCATACTGCTTACCTTTACCCATTATCATCATGTGTCATACTGCTTACCTTTACCCATTATCATCATGTGTCATACTGCTTACCTTCACTCATTATCATCATGTGTCATACTGCTTACCTTCACTCATTATCATCATGTGTCATACTGCTTACCTTTACCCATTATCATCATGTGTCATACTGCTTACCCTTACCCATTATCATCATGTGTCATACTGCTTACCTTCACCCATTATCATCATGTGTCATACTGCTTACCTTTACCCATTATCATCATGTGTCATACTGCTTACCTTCACTCATTATCATCATGTGTCATACTGCTTACCTTTACTCATTATCATCATGTGTCATACTGCTTACCTTTACTCATTATCATCATGTGTCATACCGCTTACCTTCACTCATCATCATCATGTGTCATACTGCTTACCTTTACTCATTATCATCATGTGTCATACCGCTTACCTTCACTCATTATCATCATGTGTCATACTGCTTACCTTTACTCATTATCATCATGTGTCATACTGCTTACCTTCACTCATTATCATCATGTGTCATACTGCCTACCTTCACTCATTATCATCATGTGTCATACCGCTTACCTTCACTCATCATCATCATGTGTCATACCGCTTACCTTTACTCATTATCATCATGTGCCATACTGCTTACCTTCACTCATTATCATCATGTGTCATACTGCTTACCTTTACTCATTATCATCATGTGTCATACCGCTTACCTTCACTCATTATCATCATGTGTCATACTGCTTACCTTTACTCATTATCATCATGTGCCATACTGCTTACCTTCACTCATTATCATCATGTGTCATACTGCCTACCTTCACTCATTATCATCATGTGTCATACTGCTTACCTTTACTCATTATCATCATGTGTCATACTGCTTACCTTTACCCATTATCATCATGTGTCATACTGCTTACCTTCACTCATTATCATCATGTGTCATACTGCTTACCTTCACCCATTATCATCATGTGCCATACTGCTTACCTTCACTCATTATCATCATGTGCCATACTGCTTACCTTCACTCATCATCAGCATGTGTCATACTGCTTACCTTCACTCATCATCAGCATGTGTCATACTGCTTACCTTTACTCATCATCAGCATGTGCCATACTGCTTACCTTTACTCATTATCATCATGTGCTATACTGCTTACCTTTACTCATTATCATCATGTGTCATACTGCTTACCTTTACTCATTATCATCATGTGTCATACTGCTTACCTTTACTCATTATCATCATGTGTCATACTGCTTACCTTTACCCATTATCATCATGTGTCATACTGCTTACCTTCACTCATTATCATCATGTGTCATACCGCTTACCTTCACCCATTATCATCATGTGCCATACTGCTTACCTTCACTCATTATCATCATGTGCCATACTGCTTACCTTCACTCATCATCAGCATGTGTCATACTGCTTACCTTCACTCATCATCAGCATGTGTCATACTGCTTACCTTCACTCATCATCAGCATGTGTCATACTGCTTACCTTTACTCATCATCAGCATGTGTCATACTGCTTACCTTCACTCATCATCATCATGTGCCATACTGCTTACCTTCACTCATCATCAGCATGTGCCATACTGCTTACCTTCGCTCATTATCATCATGTGCCATATTGCTTACCTTCACTTGGGGGTGCACAAGCGCCTGCGACCTGCTGTCGCAATAGCAGGGTCGGCGCACCATCAGCCGACCAAGACCTAGCATATCTACCTCCTCGTGGTCACCCCTGGTAACAGTCTGCGTCAAAACAGACTGGCTAACAGAAGCTATGATCGACGTGTTCCCTGTAGTGGTGGCTGTTACTGATATAGAGGACCCGGTATTGCAGTACTTCTGGGCTGGACTAGTAGTTTGCCAGCGTAGCCTGGGACAGACGACCTCCAACCTCTCCAGTAAGAGCCGGGAATGTCAAGAAAGCCATTACGACCCGCCACATTCTATGAGTCAAAGGGCAAACATGCTCGTATCAACTCGTGGTAATCCGTCAACAACAACAACTTACCTTCACTCATCATCATCATGTGCCATACTGCTTACCTTCACTCATTATCATCATGTGCCATACTGCTAACCTTCACTCATTATTATCATGTGCCATACTGCTAACCTTCACTCTTCATCATCATGTGCCATACTGCTTACGTTCACTCAGCATCATCACGTGCCATACACATTACTTTCACTCATCATCATCATGTGCCGTACTGATTTGCATACCTTCACTCATCATCATCATCATCATGTGCCATACTGCTTACCTTCTCTCATCATCATCATCATGTGCTAGATCGGCTGGTGAAGGCGATTATGTCCTTACACAATTTTCACTCCGTAGTGCATCGTATCAATTCTGTTGTTTACTGTTTGCCATGCCACTACACGAAGCTATCTAGTATCTTCTCTTTCTCGTGAATTGATACGATGCACTGTAGATAAAAGATTGCGGAAGGAAGTGATCGCCTATGCCAACCGGTGTAGCACATGCTGTTGATGATGCTGATGTAACTAAGTATTCCAACTTTCCTATTTTCATGATGTGCCCGAACAAATCTCGATTGCTTCTTTCTGATGTTTTTTAGGAGCTCACTTTTTGTGAATACAAAATACAATTTACCTTCAATGTTTTCTTTTAATTCTGCCAGCACTAGATGTCAAATATTTTCCCTTCCTCCAAACATATGGAACCGTCTTTATTTATTATTAACTTTCTCAGAAATCAGTTATTGCTGTTACTTTTTCTTTCAAATTTCTGGTCGTATGTCGAGAATTCTCTTTGGGTCTGGAGAATAAAGGCCGCGTGCGCAGTGCAGTATCCATGAGATGTTCAGGCTCTAGAGTTTGATATAACTTCTGTAAGAAAAAACGTAACAAATTGACACGACTGTGATTTGAACTAACGATCTTCAAATTTAGAGAAGTGAATAATTTCTCTGTTCAAATTCATTACTTGTGCTGATATTCTGTTCCCAGAAATGTATAATTTCTCTGTTCAAATTCATTACTTGTGCTGATATTCTGTTCCCAGAAATGTATAATTTCTCTGTTCAAATTCATTACTTGTGCTGATATTCTGTTCCCAAAAATGTATAATTTCTCTGTTCAAATTCATTACTTGTGCTGATATTCTGTTCCCAAAAATTTATAATTTCTCTGTTCAAATTCATTATTTGTGCTGATATTCTGTTCCCAGAAATGTATAATTTCTCTGTTCAAATTCATTACTTGTGCTGATATTCTGTTCCCAGGAATGTATAATTTCTCTGTTCAAATTCATTATTTGTGCCTTTAATTTTGTTCCCAGTAATGTATAAATTCTCTGTTGAAGTGCATTACTTGCGCTGATATTTTGTTCCCAGAATTGTGTGGTGTCATGATAACACATTTTTATCGCAGCTTTTATTACTAATGTATCCGATATTTGTACTCCGTGATTTTAAAAGTGATTATTTCTGTCGATTTTATGAGTTTTATCATTTATGAACTTGCCAAGTGACATTAGAGGATTATGAAACTTGTCTAATACACTGTAAGTTACTATGAAACTTGCATAATATCCTATAAGTGACTATGAAACTCGTATAATACCCTATAAGTGACTATGAAACTCGTATAATATCCTATAAGTGACTATAAGTAAGTAAAGTACCACTGTCACGACAAGTGGCGTATAGGGAAATATGGTGTTAGTGACCCTATATTTTACAGACCTTCAGCACATGATTTTTGGAGTAATGTGGTCGGTATTACGCCCGTGTTGCTTTACTTTCCCAGGAAAAAATCCGGTACCCATTTAAGGCTAGGTGAACCCGGAAGCCGTCGGTTGGGATCGAACCCTTGTCCTTTGTAGTCCAGTTCACTAACCACTGAGCTATCGCGGCTCCCATAAGTGACTCTAAAACTTGTATAATATCCTATAAGTGACTATGAAATTTGTGAAATGTACTAACGATGAAATTCAGGAATTGAATTATGGATGATTATGAAACTTTTCTAATGTCCTACAAATGACTATGAAACTCCTTTATTGTCATAAAAATGATTATCAAACTTCTCTATAGTTATATAAATGACTATGAATTTTCTCTATTGTCCTATAAATGACTATGAAACTTCTCTATTGTCCTATAAATGATTATGAAACTTCTTTATTGTCCTATACATGATTATGAAACTCCTCTATTGTCATATAAATGATTATGAAACTTGACTATTGTCCTATAAATAACTATGAAACTTCTCTATTGTCCTATAAATGAATATGAAACTTCTCTATTGTCCTATAAATGAATATGAAACTTCTTTATTGTCCTATAAATGACTATAAAACTTCTCTATTGTCCTATAAATGATAATGAAACTTCTCTATTGTCATATAAATGATTATGAAACTTCTCTATTGTCCTATAAATGACTATGAATTTTCTCTATTGTCCTATAAATGACTATGAAACTTCTCTATTGTCCTATAAATGACTATGAAACTTTTCTTTTGTCCTATAAATGTCTATGAAACTTCTCTATTGTCCTATAAATGACTATGAAACTTCTCTATGGTCATATAAATTATTATGCAACTTCTCTATTGTCATATAAATTATTATGCAACTTCTCTATGGTCATATAAATGATTATGAAACTTCTCTATTGTCCTATAAATGATTATGAAACATCTCTAATGTCCTTTAAATGACTCTGGAACTTCTCTATTGTCCTAAAATGACTATGAAACTTCTATATTGTCCTGAAATGACTATAAAACATCTCTAATGTCCTAAAATGACTATGAAACTTCTATATTGCCCTGAAATGACTATGAAACATCTCTATTGTCCTAAAATGATTATGAAACTTTTATATTGTCCTGAAATGACTATGAAACATCTCTAATGTCCTAAAATGACTATGAAACATCTCTAATGTCCTAAAATGACTATGAAACCTCTCTAATGTCCAAAAATGACTATGAAACATCTCTAATGTCCTAAAATGACTATGAAACATCTCTAATGTCCTAAAATGACTATGAAACATCTCTAATGTCCTAAAATGACTATGAAACATCTCTAATGTCCTAAAAGGACTATGAAACTTCTCATGACTATGAAACATCTCTAATGTCCTAAAATGACTATGAAACATCTCTAATGTCCTAAAATGACTATGAAACATCTCTAATGTCCTAAAATGACTATGAAACATCTCTAATGTCCTAAAATGACTATGAAACATCTCTAATGTCCTAAAATGACTATGAAACATCTCTAATGTCCTAAAATGACTATGAAACATCTCTAATGTCCTAAAATGACTATGAAACATCTCTAATGTCCTAAAAGGACTATGAAACTTCTCATGACTATGAAACATCTCTAATGTCCTAAAATGACTATGAAACATCTCTAATGTCCTAAAATGACTATGAAACATCTCTAATGTCCTAAAATGACTATGAAACATCTCTAATGTCCTAAAATGACTATGAAACATCTCTAATGTCCTAAAATGACTATGAAACATCTCTAATGTCCTAAAAGGACTATGAAACTTCTCATGACTATGAAACATCTCTAATGTCCTAAAATGACTATGAAACATCTCTAATGTCCTAAAATGACTATGAAACATCTCTAATATCCTAAAATGACTATGAAACATCTCTAATGTCCTAAAAGGACTATGCAACTTCTCATGACTATGAAACATCTCTAATGTTCTAAAATGACTATGAAACATCTCTAATGTCCTAAAATGACTATGAAACTTCTCTAATGTGCTATATAAGACATTGAAACTTATTTAGTGCCCTATAGATGATTACGAAACGTGTCCAGTGCGCTTAAAACATTAGGTTACTGCTAGTTTAATTAAACTCAACAACCTTTTGATAAAATTTCATTAAAACAAAAACAAAACAAAAAAGAAGATAACCAACCGTATGTACAAACAGCTGATGCCTTGCAGTGACAGTTTGGAGCCGTGACGTGCAGCATTAAATAAATAGACGGTTGTCAGAATTAATGTAGCGTGGAGAAATGAGAAAAAAATAAGTGCTCCGTTTTACTGTCAAATTTAGATCAATTTACTTTACATGTGGGGAAAACAAGTTAAACCCTGAACAATGAAAAAGAAGGGACGTTGATTTGAACAGTTTTTTTTTTTTTTCTTTATTATTTCAACAGTAGTAACAACAAACAACAAACACAAACTTATCAGCACAAACACAAAACTTAGGCTATTCAAATCAAATGTACTATCAACCCTTACGTATGCGTGTGAAAGCTGGAAAACAACAAGAGATATAGAAACAAAGTTGAATGCATTCGAAAATAAATGTCTAAGGAAAATACTTGGTATAGCGTGGAACGAATTCAAAACAAACGAGGAAATTAGAGAAATCGCCAATCAACCACTAATATCTTCAGTAATAAATAAAAGACGATGGTCATACGTTGGACATGTGATGAGAAGAGATAATAACCGAATAGCAAAGCAAGCCCTCATATGGGAAACAACAGGTAAAAGAAAAAGAGGAAGACCCAGGGAGACACTGAGAAGAACATTGATGAGAGAGGCAAGAGCAGCAGGAGTCGGCTCCTTCAATGAGATAGAACTGCTTGCACAGAAGAGACAGATGGCGAGATTTGATAAAATATCTTTAAAAGAAAACTGCTAGAACAAAAAATTCATATAGGAGAAGGTGTATATTGGTCTACGCCCTATGGGCCGGTTACGGCTCGAAAGGTCAATAGTAACAACAAAATGTACACATCGGTGAAAATACATTTTAAGAATTAGTTATAACAAAATGTAAATATTTGTTAAACTTTTATCACCATGAACATGCTATGAGAATGTTTCAGTGCTTCTCGCCGGTGCTATGGAGTTAGTGCTTTGTGCTAAGACTTTCCTGATTGATGAAACAATAAATCATATCGATTAGGACACTGGGTGCATTGGTGATTGTTTCCTACATGATAACAATAGCTAGTCAATAGGTAAATGCCTTACAGTGGGACCTCGGTTGTTTAACATTACTGCAAAATTAGTGGCAATCAAGATATCACAGCAGTTATCAATTCACAACCAGACTTCGTTGACACTGGATGTTGATTCTCTTGAATTGTAAATTACATACAGTGTCCAAGAGAGAGTGAGAGTGAGAGTAGAGAGAGAGAGAGAGAGAGAGCAAGAGAGAGAGCGAGAGAGAGAGAGCGAGAGAGAGAGCGAGAGAGAGAGAGAGAGCGAGAGAGTGAGAGAGAGAGCGAGAGAGAGAGCGAGAGAAAGAGAGCAAGAGAGAGAGAGCGCGAGAGACAGAGAGAGAGAGAGCGAGAGAGAGAGAGCGAGAGAGCGAAAGAGAGAGCGAGATAGAGAGAGCGAGAGAGAGAGCGAGAGAGAGAGAGCGAGAGAGAGAGCGAGAGAGAGAGCTAGAGAGAGAGCGAGAGAGAGAGAGAGCGAGAGAGAGAGCGAGAGAGATAGAGCGAGAGAGAGAGCGAGAGAGAGAGAGCGAGAGAGAGAGCGAGAGAGAGAGCGAGAGAGAGAGCGAGAGAGAGCGAGAGCGAGAGAGAGAGCGAGAGAGAGAGCGAGAGAGCGAGAGAGAGCGAGAGAGAACGAGAGAGAGAGAGAACGAGAGAGAGAGAGCGAGAGAGAGAGCGAGAGAGAGCGAGAGAGAGAGTGAGAGAGAGCGAGAGAGGGCGAGAGATAGCGAGAGAGCGAGAGAAAGAGAGCGAGAGAGAGAGAGAGAGCGCGAGAGAGAGATAGAGCGGGAGAGAGAGACCGAGAGAGAGAGCGAGAGAGAGAGCGAGAGAGAGAGAGCGAGAGAGAGCGAGAGAGAGAGAGAGCGAGAGAGAGCGAGAGAGAGCGAGAGAGAGAGAGCAAGAGAGAGAACGAGAGAGAGAGTGAGAGAGTGAGAGAGAGAGCGAGATAGAGAGCGAGAGAGAGTGCGAGAGAGAGAGAGCGAGAGAGAGAGCGAGAGAGAGAGAGCAAGAGAGAGAGCGAGAGAGAGAGTGAGAGAGTGAGAGAGAGAGCGAGATAGAGAGAGCGAGAGAGAGTGCGAGAGAGAGATAAAGAGAGAGAGCGAGAGAGAGTGAACGCGAGAGAGAACAAGAGAGAGAGCAAGAGAGAGAGGGAGAGAGAGCGAGAGGGAGAGCGAGAAAGAGAGCGAGAGAGAGTGCAAGAGAGAGAGCGAGAGGGAGCGAGAGAGAGCGAGAGAGAACGCGAGAGAGAGAGAAAGAGAGAGAGAGCGAGAGAGAGAGAGCGAGATAGAGCGACCAATCCTCTCCATTTTGGACATCACATGTTAGGTTCTTAGGAGTCTCGATAGCTCAGTGCTTAGTGAACTGGACTACAAAGGTCAAGTTCGATCCCAACCGACGGCTTCCGGTTCACCTAGCCTTTAATGTGTACCGGATTGTATTACTGGGATAGTAAAGCGGCACAGGCGTAATACCAACCACATTACTCCAAAAATCATGTGCCGAAGGTCTGTAAAATATATGGTCACTAACACCATATTCCCTATACGCCACTTGGCTACTTACTTTTATGTTAGGGTGTTGCAGATCTTGTGTAATTAATTTTGATAACATTAACTAACTCTTCTATGTTAATGGTTCTCTGTTGAGTCTCATTCTGGTTTTCTCATTTTATTTCACCGGCCAACATCCAAATTAATGTTTGAATAATGATTCTCTGCTGTCGCTCATTACATGCCTAATGTCAGTCCATCTTTTCTTTCATTTACAGGTTGGGAGATTTTTATTATCACACACAAACTGAGAAACAAAAAGAAAGAAAGAAAGTATGTAAGAAAGAAAGAAACGCTCCTCACCTATTTGTGTTAAAGGAATATGGTGTTAGTGTCCGTATTTTCTTGTAACATCTGCACATTTTTTGTGTAATATTGCCAGCATTAAGACAGAAATACACGCGGAAAAAAAATGCTAAAACAGTACACAGAGGAGCAAGTAATCTTGTAGACTGAATACACCTTTGGCAATTTGGTGAACCTGGGATCCACATTCAACAATTTTTCCTGAAAATAAAAAAAAACAAAACAGACGAACTTACAAAGACAGGTAGAAACATTCATCCCACTAACCCATCATCATGTGCTATACCGGTTGGCGTTGGCGATCATGTCCTACCACAATTTTCTATCCACAGTGCATTGGATCAGTTATGCTGTTGACTGTGTTCCGTGCCACGACACCAACTAACTTCTCTCAAAGCCATCACCAGGCAATAAAAATAAAATAAAATCGCGAGAACCGAATGAAAAATCCCAGTCAGAGCAAGACCATTTAAAGATATTCAAAAGAGATTATTATACCAAGATCTTCAGGTTAAGAATCAAGATCTTCAGGATAAGAATAGGGCTTCAGTGAGAAAACTAAAATTGAACAAGGTGTCACACAAGGTACTATCTCCAGCGCTTTTTCTAATCTTCTTAAATGACATCGTAGACGACATTCCACTTAGAATACACTCAGCTAAAAATAACTGCACTATCAAAGGCCAATATCATGAAAAATGGAAACAAGAATACCCACAGTATAATAGGAAAGACTGATGCCTCCAACTATCAAGGATTATCAAGTCATCATACTTCGCCTACGCACTGGCCACAATAGAATGAGAAACCACATGTTCACCAAACTTAAAACGGTAACTACCAGCCACTGTACACTGGATAACATGATAACATGATAACAGCGTTCTTCAGGATTACCACAGTACACAGGCCTGAGGAGGACATTGTGGCGGCCCACACCCATCTCCCTGGAATAGAAACTCTACGGGGCAATCGAATCACTAAGACAGACAGCTGCCTTCATAAGAGAGTCCGGAGTCCTAGTCTAAATGAGCCATGATTGCAGTAGAGGAATAGGGTACTTTGCCCCTGAGAATGTTCACAAAATGATTCTCACAGAACCTGCCACCTACGAATGTTGAGCATTCTAGGAGAATCTCAAGCATGGTCTTCAAGACTGCACCATCATTATCTTCGCTTCTGTTCACTAATTGATGACCACCTCTGAAAAAGTTGTTCAGAAATAATTGTACTAACCCTTCAGAGATACTTATCAGAGTTATCATCTTCACACTTGTGTATAGCTGTTGCCCATAAATTCAGAGTTATCATCTTCACACTTGTGTATAACTGTTGCCCACAAATTCAGAGTTATCATCTTCACACTTGTGTATAACTGTTGCCCATAAATTGTCGCAAAGCAAATCAGATTAACGAAAGATGTTGCAAAACATGACAACAATGCTAGAGCACCAGAAACATTGGTCGGGATTGAAGATAAGGTACGCAAGAAAATGCTTAACAGAACCCAAGATTTGATTACACAGAAAAATGTTAAATTCATTAGTAACTGTAAAGAAGTCATGGAAGAGTGAAGTGAAAGCTTAATGTCAAGATCAGAGGGAAACAATCACCATTCTTTGATCAAGTAATTAGAAGAGAGATGGTGGAAGTTTTGGTAATAGAACATATTGAGAAAAGGGCAGGTGAGGAAGAAGAATAGAAAATATTGATGAAAATATAGCAGAGGGAGAGGAAGGGTAAAGAGATGTATGAGAAAAGAGGTAGAAAGTAAAGATGAACCCGGGGAAGATGGGAGGAATAAGGAAAAAGAATAGGATGAAGTAAAAAGGAACGGCAAATATGAAGAAAGTTAAGAAAGAGAGATGGGTAGGTGATAGAGGAGTGAGGAGAGAAAGGAAGAATGTATTAGAAAGCTACAGATGTAGGAAAATGATTGGATAAAGAGTATAATGGAGGCAGAAAAACGGTGAGAAAGAGAAAGACAGAAAACGGACACATAACAATATGGAGCGAAGCAGTGAACAAAAAATAAACTAGGCAGCTTCAGAGAATTGTAAATTAAGAAATAAAAAGATTTTGGTTGAAACACATCACCTGCACCTGAAGACAGGGCACTTGATGATGATTATCATGACGATGATGACGTGGCTCAACAAACAACATCATGAAATGGTTAGGTGTGAAACAAGGAACCTCATCCTAGAGAAAGCAAAATACTAAAGAAAAACAAAATAATAAGCTTCATAAAAGTACTCTATTTGACGAATTTTTTTTTTTTTTTTTAAAGAAAATGTGACGGCATTAAAATAAATATTTCCAGGTTTTTCATTCAATTATAGAATGGAGAGTTGACCTCCAGTGACACTGTTGTTTAATGTGTTGAAGCTGTCTCGAGACACACGAACAAAAGATCGTAGGTTAATGAGGTCTCATGTACAAGATCACAACATTAGAGGAAAGGCGAAGGCCAGTGCTTTTTCGCATTTTTATTACTTTCCACAACTTAGTGAGTCAGGTACTTATTTATTTCTTTGAGCATGGTCGTCTGTCTATAGGTTGCCAGATTTGAATTAATTAATTAATTATTTATTTTTTAATTAATTGGACTCCCAATCGCTAAACAATGGAGCAGTGAGTCAGTCACTGACACTTCCATCTTTTAATATTTACATTTACATCGATGTGAACGTTCCCTTTGCATAAAACAATTAGAATATACAATTCATCATCGTCATCTAGTGCCATGTCCGCAACGAAGGTTGCGCCATGGAGCGCCATCCTGCTATCTTTTTTTGCTTTGATGGTGCAGATTGTCAAAGGCTGATTTGTCCATCTTTTGATGTTATTCGTCCATGTTAGTCTTGGTCTGCCTCTGCCTCTTTTATACTGTATTTTCCCCTCCAAGATTACTTTTAGTAGGCTGTTGTGTCTTTTAACATGGCCAAAAATCGCATTTGTCTTGTTTGATTGTGTTTAGTAGTTCTCTTTTCATTTTTATTTATTTTAAGACATCATCATTTGTTTTCATTTCTTTTAATCTAATTCTACCTATTCTTCTAAATATTCACATTTCAAAGGCTTCAATTCTCTGTTCTGTTTTCTTGTCTAATGTCCATGTTTCAGCACCATATAGGAATATTGAGAAGATGTAACATTTTGCTATTCTTAGTTTTCGCCCTGGTGTTATTTGTTTTGATGCTAGTATATTTTTCATGACATTAAAATTACTTTTTGCCATTCCTATTCTTTTGTTTATTTCAGTTGTACATTTTCCATCACTGGTTATAGTATGTCCAATGTAGTTGTAGTTAACGGTTAATGTGACAATTAAATTGTAAAAACCGTGTGTGTACTGTGATCAAATCAACGTGTTACCTATTCGGTCTCTAGAGTTATCTCTGGATGTGTAAAAAACGATCTCCGTGTGGGTATAGAGAGTATTAGACCTTTCTTCGTCTTCTTCTTCTTCTTCTTCTATCCTTCCTCTATTGCCGTTGGCGTCGAGGGGAGATACAATCTACGATTCTTTGCTCTTCTGTTGGCCTCTTCTGGTGTTATCCCTCCTAGTGACTCTAGTATTCCCTTTATCCATCTCTTTCTCGGTCTTCCTCTTAATCTGGCGTTTTCGTAGCGTTTGATTATGGCTCTTTGAGTCATTGTTAGTTATTTTTGTCTTGTTATGTGGCCGAACCAATTTATCTGTTGTTTCTTTATGTATTCGATGGCTGGTTCAATTTCGAGTTTCTTCCTCAGGTCGGTGTTTCTTACTCTGTCCCTTAAAGCTGTTTCCTGTCATTAAGCTATTTCTTTAGACCTTTGAAGTCATAAATATATAACGTGAACGAATCGATCAAAGTTAACAAAGGGGAAATATGTGGAAATGATCTTCCGTAGGATAGATCATTTTAGCCAAAGACACATGATTGAGGATTGTAGCCTAGCTATTCAATATTAGATGGTACGAGCATATATCCTGCTTGTCGACCATCTTAAAGGAGGATGCGGGAAATGTGATAAGAAAACCTGAAAGACAAAGGAAGAATGGAAAGGTAACATTAGACAGTTATCATATCAACTGTTCTGCACGTTGAACAAATCATTTTGTTTCTAGGTCTATTCTTCAGTACTTCCCTCAACGTCTTGAAACTGACAACACAAACTGTATGTTTGTATGTTGCCTCCTGTATGTAAGGAGGTCTCGGTAGCCTAGTTGGGAAAACTACTCGACTGGGCTACCGACGTTCGGACAACCTGTGTTCGATTCCCGCCAGAATAGTGGGATTTGTACTCGTGGTTGGAAAAAATACTACTCCCCCCGCGGTCGACCCAGCCGCTGACAAAATTTGTTACCAGGGTAGTACTCTGGGAAGATGAGGAATGCCGCCTCGCATAGTGAGTTTCGACGCTTGAAGCGACACTATCCAGAAGTCTCAGAATACTTCTGGATAAGTGGCTGAGCACATATTGGTGAAAACTGGCGTGCTAAGACGTCGATTGAAGTCTCGTACTTTACCGTTACTTTATGCTGTTTTACTTGTTTTCTCTGGCTTTATACACAATACTTTTGTCTGCCACCTCTTTCCCCCAACCTTTTTCTAATTTGCTCTTCTTTTAGCCAGGTCAAGACCCACAATCATCGCTTGAATTATCCAACCTTCATAGGGAAATTTACAATGTCAGACAGTCCATTACCTGTCCATTCACAATGTGAGCTGTACCTGCATGCACGTCAGCATGTGCGTTTACTTTTACTTTCACGTAAAACAGAAAAGGAAAGATCACCGTCCCACCCCGCGGTAGGGATAGGAATTGTGGCTTTAATGTCCCTATTTATTATAGTAAAGTAAAATTAAAGTACCGCCGTCACGCCAAGTGGCGAATAGGGAATATGGTGTTAGTGATCATAAATTTTACAGACCTTCGGCACGTGATTTTTGGGGTAATGTGGTCGGTATTACGCCCGTGTCGCTTCACTCTCCGAAAAAAAAAATCCAGTACCCATTAAGGGCTGAGTGAAACGGAAGCCGTCGGTTCGGATCGAACCCTACCTCTTGTCCTTTGTAGTCCAGTTCACTAACCACTGAGCTATCGCGGCTCCCTATTTATTATAGACTCTAAGGATATTATTTTTTGATAAATGTAATCGGTATTACGCCAGTACCGTCTATTATTTCCAGAAAAGTTGGGTACCTATTTAAGACTGGTTAATCATGAAAGTCATCGATTGGATCGAATCCAACTTCTTACCCTTGATTATCCAGTTGTAGCATGAGCCAGCTCGACTGATCTTTTCCATGGCTTCTCAGATTTGACACCATACAACAGTATAACTCAGATTTGACACCATACAACAGTATAACTCAGATTTGACATCATACAACATTATAACTCAGATTTGACACTATGCAATAGTATAACTCAAATTTGACACCATATGACAGTATTCTGAGATTAGACACTTATACCACAGTATAACTCACATTTTACACTATACAACAGTATAACTCACATTTGACGCCATGCAATAGTAAAACTCAGATTAGAACCATAAAACAGTAAAACTCAGATTAGACACCATAAAACAGTATAACTCAAATTTGACACCATACAACAGAATAACTAAAATTTGACACCATACAACAGTATAACTCAGATTTCACACAAGACAACAGTATAACTCAATAGATGATGTTCTTAACTTAAGTTTCAAACACTGAAATCTGATCAGCAACGCATCCGCACATGAACCCTAATTACAAAAGCGTTTGTACACGTGTGTCAGATCTCTCCCTCGATGATGTTCTCCGTAATTCAAGAAGACGATCGGAGCTGACCGATGATGACCTTAAGATAACATAAGTCACAAGATATCCAGTCCACTAATAGTGGGCCCTCCATACTTCCTCGTGGCTTGGCATACAAATAAAACAATTTTTTTGACAAACCTCAAGGATAACATTTTAGACAACAAAGAGTGAATAAACTTTGTCTGAGAGCCCAGCAGTATCCGCAAAGAGAAATGAAGAAATTACAGACGATTGTATGCATCAATGTTATCCCACGACTTTCAGGTTTAAGGGATACAAAAGAAGGAATATGCTGAAAAATATTTTCTTCACGAAATAAATTATTTATTTTGAAAATACACTTCAAATAAAAAAAAGTAAAGTACCCCCGTTACGCTTAGTGGCGTATAGGGAATATGGTGTAAGTGACCATACATTTTACAGAACTTCGGCACATGATTTTTTTGGGGTAATGTGGTCGGTTTTACGCCCGTGCCGCTTTACTTTCCCAGAAAAAAATCCGATACCCATTAAAGGCTGGGTGAACCGGAAGCCGTCGATTGGGATCGAACCCTACCTCTTGTCCTTTGTAGTCCAGTTCACTAACCACTGACCTATCGCGGTTCCCTTCACTTCAAATGATTCATTTATATTGATGATTTATCAGTTAAAGCCTTATTTTTTCGAGTTTTAATTAATGGTAAGTAATTCATTCTTCTTCTTCTTCCACGTCTTCTCCTTTTTTCTTTTTTTTTCTTCATTTGCCATTCAGCGTCGAGGGGAGATATAATTTGCGGTCTTTTGCTCTTCAATTCGCCTCTGGTGCTGTTATGTTTACTAGCGTTTCTAATATATCGTCAACCTTTTTCGTGGTTGGCCTCTGGGTCTGATATTCTCGCAACGTTTATTGATGGCTCGTTGTGTTGTGCTTTGATCACTCTGCCTTGTCATATGGCCAAACCATTTTATCTGTTGTTTCTTTATATAATCTATGGCGGGTGTTATTTCTAGCTTTTTTTAAAAATCAGCTCTTCATTTCTGATCTTGTCTCTCAGGCTGTTTCCTCTCATTCGTCTAAGACATGTCATCTCAGAAGAGGTTATTTTACTTTTTGTTCTTGCATCTAGGGCCCAGGACAGGCAATTTGCTAGCACAACGTTGGGATGAAGATTGTCTTGTAGAGTGCCCGTTCTGTCTCTAGAATTATTTCCTTGTTGGAAAATAGTGGTGATAGCTATACAATTATTTGGCAAGCTTTGTTGCATCTTGCGTCTATTTCTGCTGTTTGTGAATTGTCGTTAGTCATCAGACTTCCTAGGTATTTTACATTCATCTACCAGTTTTAGTTGTCTGCTGTATGTAATTAATGTACAATAGAAATTGTAAGTCTTATTTTGACACTCTTAATTTGATAATCTCTAGTATAAAATAAAGGACTCAGCCTTAATAGCAAAAAGACAGAACTAATGGTAACAACAAAGAAAAAGACATCACCTTAGTACAAAAAAAGACAGGTGGAACAATATTGAAACAGGTAAATGAATTTAAATATTTGGGAACTTTGTTAACCTCAGATGGTAGATGTACAACAGAGGTGAGATGCAGAATGACTCAGGCAAAAGCAGCTTTCCAGAAATGAGGAAGATACTATGCAATCTATTTTTGACAATGGCAACAAGAAAAAGAGTTCTTAAATGTTATGTAGAGCCAGTCTTAACATATGGATGTGAATCATGGACAATAGGACAACAGACAAGGAAATCACTGGAGTCTGTAGAAATGTGGTTTTACAGAAGAATGTTGAGAATACCATGGACAGCTAAGAAGAGTAATGAAAATGTTCTGAAAGAGGTCAAAGCAAAAAGAGACCTAATTTACAATGTTAGGAGGAAACAATTATTATTTTTTGACCATGTAATGAGAAGAGAACAGCTGGAATATATTGTAACAACTTGAAAAATTGAGGGACGAAGAGATAGAGGGAAGCAAAGAGAAAAGATACCAGACAGCTTAACATAATGGTGTAGCAGAAAGTCAACAATAGAAAAGATAAATAACTGTCGAGATCGAAAGTTGTGGAGAGACATGAACACGTACGCCAGCATGCCCGATACTTGATGATGATGAATTTGATAATCAGGCTAGATGTATTGACTATGTGGATATATATTGTGTTTGATTGTTTTGGTTTTAGGAAAGGGGAGCAAAGGCTTGGACAAAGAGGAGAGATAAATATGTTCCAACAGTTTCTGGGTGACCTGGATAAAGTGCCTGGTGACAAGTTGGGTCAGGAAAGCTCTCGATCCTATACCGCAGGCAACAGCTGTGGTTGCACGCGACAGGCACGCGGTAAAGAAGTCCAAGTTAGTCAGGTGTTGAATTACGAACAATTTCACCCTCTCACCCTCGCCTGTCCTCGCCCAGGCTGTTGTATCACGAGAGAGCTGTTACACGTGAGAACTCGTCATCCCATTTTGAACAAAAACACATAGGCTTTTGTTTAGTGTGTTCGTTTTGATAAATGTGGACAAAGAACTGAAGATGAATGTTATCTTTATTGTTTATGGCTGGGAGAGAAAAGCTTTTAACGAAGGCTGTTTTACTGTCGAAGTTGTTCGGTACGCGTCCGGTAACTGTTACAACTTTAACGGTCCCTAGGTTCATCTTCTATAATTAAGTAGTTGAACTCTAGGGTTACCTTCACTTTATATCCTCCTGTTACGATCGCTGACAACTATCTTCTATCTTTACGGAGTACCATTGCTGGTGTATGTCGGGGGCAACGATAGAACCCGAGGTATAAAGGCCGCTTGGTCAAGCAGTCGCCACGACGTGTGAGACTCAGGATTTTTATTTCAGCCCCGATAGAAAAAAATTTTTTCTGTCTACCGCGGGCTTCATAACACCATACGCCGGCTTTTCAGCTAGCGGAACAGTAGTTTTAGCCGCCCGGCCACGTGACAACGATAATGTAAATGTTAGAATATCAGAGCTTCAGCGACATGGTATATATATTATTATTTCCAGATATCATGGGATGATGCGTAACGTGTTAGATTCCCTAAGCGTCTTACCTGGCGTATGGGAATATGGTGTTAGTGGCCATATTTTTCATGTCCACGACACATTTGTGGGTGATGTGATCAGTATCACGACAGGCCGCCTCTACTTCCCAGATAAATCTCTGGTACCTATTTTTAGAGACTTGGTAACCCCGGAGCCTTGCCAGTCCAAAAAAAAAAAATCCGCCACTGAACTGGGGATTGAACCCATTTTCTTCTGATCAGGAAGCGAGCACACTAACCACTCACCTAGGCTCCTGAGGGATGAGAGCGTTTCAGTAAACTTTAAAAAAAAAATCACAAACTGATTCCAACATTTGAAACATGGTCTGTGAGAAGATCGTCTTCTTCTCCTTTCTTTCCTCATCTGCCTTTCAGCGCCGAAGGGAGATATAATTTGCGGTCTTTTGCTCTTCTGTTCGCCTCTGCTACTGTTATGTTTCTTAGTGCTTCTAATATTGAGTCGATCCATCTTTTTCGTGGTCGACCCTTGGGTCTGGTGTTCTCACAACGTTTATTGAAGGCTCGTTGTGTTGTCTTTTGATCACTCTGCCTTGTCCGGTGACCAAACCATTTTATCTTTTATTTTTTTTAAAATATATTCTATGGCAGGGATTATTCCTAGCTGTTTTCTTAGTTCTTAATTTCTTTGTAAGAAAATGACGTGATTAATAGTCTAGTATAGTTAATTAGATAGATCATCCTCACTCCACAACTGACAGCTTCGTAGTGATCGATCTAATGCACTCCACAACACGTTCCCCTTTATGAAGCATTCACGTTACACACTAACGAAAGCACTAAAGATGGTTTCAGCTATTATGCAGAACTTCTTCACACCGTTGAAGACCTTGAGCCCAACCTCCTTAGTCGCATTTTACGACTTGCGGAGCAATTTGACAGTGGATGTATTCTTTTCTCCCCGACCGTGGTCACGGCCCAATTAGCTACATGATGATTAACAAATATCCCACATCATGTCGTAGGGGACGTACTGAAGTCGGATGTATTGGTCCGAAAGGCGCAAATGTCACAGTTATATTGCAAATCACAAAACAACGCAGACACGCCCACTTAACGTCCTTTTAAGGGAGGATGACGAAAATGTGCACTCTTTTATTCATCGGGCGAAGCACGCATGTCGTGGGGGAGGCAAGTTGATATTTCTACCTTTGAGATAAGGCATCCAGCTCTATATTACTTGCTGTTATTATCTTTCCCAACTCAACGAGCCAGGTAACTGTTCCTTTCTTCAGCTGGGTACTGGAGAGCGTCAAACTGGGATCGAACCTACGATCACTTAATAGAAGCAATAATAAAAAAGGGGGAAAAAATGGTATGGTGACAGCTTTACGTGGAAATGGACGAAACAAAAGTCAACGTTTCGGCCAAGAGGCCTTCGGCTGGACGAACAACAAACACACAAAATAGAAAAAGTAGGGTATATTAACAAATCAAACTACATGGCGATAATATGCTAGACACTCAAGAGATCACTTAATAGCCAGGTCAGCACGTTACCATCTCGTTACTGAATGCCCCAATGGGGTAATATCCTAGTTTCAGCACATGAATTATCTCGGAGAAACGAGTGATTGCCCCTGATTTGGCATCATATCAAAACTACAGTGGTGTTCAAATACTAAAAATTATGTTAGGGCTTAGGGTTAGAGTAGGGGCTTTAACCCTCTGGTTGTTTCCCTTTTCTCCACAATTAAAGGTCTTCCAATGACAGATTAAAGAACCACTGAATACAGTGCAATGTTACTCAAGGGGACGTTACTCTTCCGAATTGAATTAATTTATGTCCTTAAACTAGGACTTTACCACAAATGGTTGGTAACTGGATTAAAAAACAAAACAATGCTTATATATATATATATATATATATATATATATATATATATATATATATATATATATATATAGTTTATATATATATTATAAAGAAAAATGTTGAGAATACCATGGACAGCTAAGAAGCGCAATGAAAACGTTTTGAAAGAGGCCAAAGCAAAAAGAGAGCTAATTTCCAATATTAGGAAAAAACAATCATCATTTTTGGCCATGTAATGAGAAGGGAACAGCTGGAGTATATTGTGACAACTGGGAAAGTTGAGGGACGAATAGATAGAGGGAAGCAAAGAGAAAAGATATCAGGGAGCTTAAGAGAATGGCTTGGCAGAAGGTCAACAACAGAAGTGATACATAATTGTCGAGAAGTTGTTGAGAAACATGATCACTACGCCAGCAGGTATGGTAAATTGATGATGATGATGATGATGATATATATATATATATATATATATATATATATATATATATATATATATATATATATATATATAGGGTGTTCATCATTTCTCGATAAGTATGTCTATGTACGCACTTAATGTTTAAAAAGCAGGTCCCGTCCCATGCCTTGCTAAATGTATAGGGTATGTGGTGTTAGTAATCACATTTTTTCCGTGACCACAGCACATTTTTGAGTTATGTGGTTCGTATCATACCAAGCCGCCTTTACTTTCAAGAAAAATCTCTAGTACACATTTTTAGAGGCTGGGTTTAACCCGGAGCCATGTCCATCCCCAAAAAAACCCCCGTCATTTCTGGCAATCGAATCCAGACCTTTCTGGTTAGGAAGCGAACTCACTAACCACTCAGTCACCGACACTATGTATGCATGAATCTAGTTCATATAGCTCGCTGATTACATATACTCCATCATTTCAGTCATCCTGTGTCAAGTCAGACCCCTGATTCTCCGAGGTTCAGAATTGTGACTTCTCAATGAAAGATGATCTTTCTGTAAAGCTCTAAAGTCCCCATTAAAAATAATCTTGAGCAAGCCATCACTCTTCCATCGCCATAGACTCTGAGCAACCATTTCTTTGAAGACTCAAGACCTTCAATGTTCGCTCCATCCATGGTCTACACAATGGAACTCATGGGCTGAAAGTTATTTTTCTTTGTCTTAATGTGTTAAGCTCTTATTAGGCTCTGTCGCAATTTATAGCGAACTGTAGTTATTAAATCGTGTACATCAATTGAGCATTAGATTTTTATAATATCATAGCACATATAAGCTCAGTGGTTAGTGAACTGGAATACAAAGGACAAGAGGTAGGGTACGATCCCAACCGATGGCTCCGGTTCATCCATCTTTTAATGGGTACCTGATTTTTTTCTGAGAATTAAGCGGCACGGGCGTAACACCGACCACATTACCCCAAAAATCATGTGCCGAAGGTCTGTAAAATTTATGGTCACTAGCACCATATTCCCTATACGCCACTTGGCATGACTGGGGTACTTTACTTTTTATTTTTTTAATAGCACAAATAATAGCTGGCTAAACCAGATCGTTAGTTTAACTCCACTAGCACAGTGATAGGATAGACTTCGCTGTTTATCCTTCCGTTAACAAGGCAGAAAAATAATTGTTTCAAAGTTGTTTATTTGATTACCTTTGAAGCCATTGTGACTGTACCTTCCACCAGCTAATTTGGTGCTTCATCAAGTTGAAGTATTGGTAGTGAGGTCGTCAGAGAACGTTGACAAAGTGGACCGGGTTCAATTATTAAATGTGGAAAGTTTCTTGCCATAGACAAAATCATCATCATGTGCAGTACCGGTTGAAGTAGGCAATCATGTTCTCCCACAAATATCTGTCCACAGTAAAAAAAAAATAAAAAGAGCCCCCGTCCCGCCAAGTGGCGTATAGGGAATATGGTTTTAGTGAACATACATTTTACAGACCTTCAGCACATGATTTTTGGGGTAATGTGGTCGGTATTACGCCCGTGCCACTTTACTTTCCCAGAAAAAAATCCGGTACCTATTTAAGGCTGGGTGAACACGGAAACCGTCGGTTGGGATCGAACCCTACCTCTTGTCCTTTAGTCCAATTCACTAACCACTGAACTATCGCTGCTCCCTATCTGTGCACAGTACATCGTATCAATCATCTTGTTGATTGTTTACCGTGCAACGACACCAAGCTACCCACTATCTTCTCTCCTTTTTATCACTGTCTTTCCCTATATTTTGCCAGTCTTAAACAAGTATTCCATCTTTCTTCTTCTCATAATGTGCCCCAAAAATGGCGATAGTTTCTTATTGACAAACAAAATATGCAATGGAAAGGCGCCAAATTCTATCTCTGCTGTTATTATATTGTTATCTGGGTTATCATTTCATCGAGTTTTAATCTAATATCCATTTATGTTGGCTAATTGTGTGCGACCTGACTCTGAGAATCAACAAGTGTGCTATTTGCTCCACCTTCTCATTTGTTGAAGCTAAGGCCATTAAAACTGGGACACACAGTCTTCAGTATGTCAGCCATTACCCCCCCCCCCCCCGTACACAGCACACAGCTCAAGTAGTAAGCGGATGTGCTCACTTCAACTTTCAGCCCGTGAATTGAAAATGAGGACAGAGCTACAGATCCCCATTAAAAATTTTTTTTTTACTTTTCTTTTATTTAATATTGCAGTAACTAACAGTGCTTGGGTGATAGATATCATCATCATCTCTGAGTGCCGTCTCCGCACCGAAGGTTAGCTACCTTGGGTGCCATTCCACTCTGTCTCTTGCTTTGATGGTGCAGATTGTCATAGGTTGACTTGTCCATCTTTTGATGTTACTCGTCCATGTTAGTCTTGGTTTGCCTCTGCCTCTTTTACCTTGTATTTTCCCTTCCAATATTACTTTTATTAGGCTGTTGTGTCTTTTAACATGCCCCGATAATGTCATTTGTCTTGCTCTAATTGTGTTAGTAGTTCTCATTTTTCATTGTTAGTTGTTTTAAGACTTCATCGTTTGTTATAGACAACATGTTGCTATTTGAAATTGTATAAGTGCAGGCATTTCATAAGTCATGACGACTGGACTAAAGTCAAATGTAAGGACCAGTAAAGAGTGCCCCTGTGGCTACGGTAACAATAGCAGGATCGGCGCACCATCCGCTGACCAAGTCCTAGTAGTTCTACCTCGTAGTCTCCCACAGTGAAAGCCTGAGTCAAAACAGGCTGCCCAACAGAATCTAATATCGCCGTGTCCCCTTTACTGGTGGCTCTTCCTGAATTAGAAGACTAGTATTGTAGTACCTACAGTCATGACAAGTAGTTTCTAAATATAGCCAAGGACTAGATGAACTCCTGGGATTACACGAACTTCTGGGACTAGACGAACTAAAAGTTCTTCAGCTGAGGTAAAAGCTGGAATGTCAAGAAGAAGGGCATTACGACCCGCCTCACTCGATGAACCAAAGGGATTCTGCCCATGATGTAAATAAAAAATACGTATTGTTTGAAAAAAAAAAGATGTACATAAACAAGTTTTATCGAAAAAAATGTAAGGAGAAAAGGTATATAAAAAATAAACTGGATGGAAGAAAAAGGATATATTTTAAAAAAGCTAAAGTTAAAAAAAACATATATTAAACAATATATTGAAAAAAAACTATTATGAAATACAGAATATTCCAACAAGGACATGATGACTGAAAAAGTCAACTAAGCATATCTAACCGCAAACATAGCTTCAGAAGATGTGGATTCTTAAAGAAAATGCAGAATACCCCTGGCTATGGCAGTATACCACCAAATACAAATTGAGACGTCTGCTGTCACTGGCAATGCAATTAAGAAAAAAAATAGCTTTGCAGTATACGGTTCATGTCCCGTCATATAGAAGTAAATCATTGACACCAAATGAATAATCAATAACAATAATGGGGACAACAAGCACGCCTATCTATGGAATAATATTGAGACTATCATGAGCAGTAATAATAAAGATGTCTAGAACGAGGTCATTACACAAAGTCAACTGTTGGTGCCCTTTAGGAAAAAAGAAAGAAAACAGGAGTAGTTTAGCGTCTTTTGTGATGTCATGAGAAGAGGAAAGAAAGCTTGAAAATAGTGCATGAACAGAAGCAATATAGGGGACAACAAAGACGGTACGAAACAAGAGAAGATTCCCGACAAGGCACGTGGCGTACAGGAAATATGGTGTTAGTGTCCATATTTTTAAACATAGATTTTCGGAACATAATGAGGTAATGGTTAGACCAGGTGTAAGACAGGGGTGCGTACTATCCCCCCTACTGTTTATTACATTCATAGACTATATATGCAAGCTAGCCAACCCATCAGAGACAGAGGAGATCAACGAGCTTTTATTTGCAGACGATCAGGCATTAATACATGAAACAATAGAAGACCTACAAGAACACTTAAACAAACTCAACATCTCAGGCACAACATACAACATGAAAATCAACATCAACAAAACAGAAGTCATGAATAACGCCAAAAATAAGCAGAACATCAAAATAACTATAGAAGGCAGGCAACTAAAACAAGTAGAGAAATACAAATACCTAGGAAGTTTAATGGCAAACGATAATTCTCAAACAGCAGAAATAGGATCAAGATGCAGCAAAGCTTGTCAAATCGTTGGACAGTTATCACCACTATTGTCCAACAAGGAAACAACTCTGGAGGCAAAACGAGCACTATACAATACAATCTTCATCCCAACGTTGTGCTACCAATGCCAACAATGGACCTTAGATGGAAGAACAATAAGAAAAATAAACTCTACAGAGATGAAATGTGTTAGACGAATGAATGACAGGAAACAGTATGAGAGATAAGATCAGAAATGAAGAACTGAGAAAAAAGCTAGCCCCCCCCCCCCCCCCCCCCCCCCCCGGCCATAGAATATATAAGAAAGCAACAGATAAAATGGATTGGCCACGTGACAAGGCAGAAATTTCAAAACACAACATAACGAGCCTTCAACAAACGTTGTTAGAACACCAGACCCAAGGGTCGACCACGAAAAAGATGGATTGACTGAATATTAGAAGCACTAGGAAACATAACAGTAGCAGAGGCGAACAGAAGAGCGTAAAAGACCGCAAATTGTATTTCCCCTCTCGACGCTGAAAGGCAGATGAGGAAGGAAAGAAGAAGAAGAAGAAGAAGAAGGGGTAATGTGGTCATCATTATGCCCGTGACGTTTTTTTGTCTCAGAAAACAAAGAATTCGGGTACCCACTTATTAGTGGATGATGCCATCAAAATCGCACCCGTTCTTATCCTTAGTACAGTTGACTAACCACCAAGCTATCTTCCTAGAGGGAAGAAAGCAACGACAAAAATACCAAAGAGCTTATCAGTCTTGCATAACATTAGCTCAACACTAGAACTGATAAGCAACTCAGGTGTCAAAAATATGTGAATGATGTAACAGAGTACACACGCACTTCATAGCACATGATAATAATTGTGAGTATTTTACTTTTAAAGTAATTGGGTTAAATACTAAAATAAAAATTTTCAACTTCAATGTTAAGTCAGTCTTATTATATGGCTGTGAAACATGGAGAACAACTAAAATGACAACCAAGAAGATACAGTTTCATTAATTGATGCTTACTCAGAATAAAAGGATGGAAATGGCAGGACAAAACCAATAACATAGAATTAAAGAAATATACCAGTCAAATTACCAGTGGATAAAGAGATACAACGAAGACGATGGCGCTGGATAGGACACACACTGCGGAAGCCAACTGAGGGTATTACACAACAGGTCCTTTTTTTTGAATCCCCAGGGAAAAAGACAAAGAGGAAGACCAAGGAATTCTTGGAGAAGACAGATGGAAGCAGAGAAGAAGATGATAGGGACGACATTGAATGATCTTAAAAGAATAGCAAGAAAAGAACGGCTTGGAAAGTGTTTGTTGAAGACTATGCTCCACAGGGAGCTGAAAGGTAGAAGACTTAAAGTTGTTCCACTGCCTGATGGGACATAAGGATTAATTAAAAGATCTCGGTTGGATCACTTAGAAAATGGAAAGCACACAAGAAGGAAAAGACATATGGCACATGCATTCTTATTAGCCACGGAATGAACTGCTTTTGTCACAGGTGCACATTTTAGCCTAAAATGAACATATTAGTTTATTCCTCAAAATACGACATAAGTGTAGATATTTAAAATATTTAGAATCTAATACATTGTTCTTACTCTTAAAACTAATTCTCAAGATGATGTGGTTTCAACTTTGGACACACAGTGTTTTGATGGTTTCATTTGATTACCATTTGTTCGAGTGAATATTTATTAGTTCGGTGGCTGCAGACAAGGTGTGTTTCAGCTGTTGTCTATTTTCTTCACAATTTATTGCTTTATATACCACTTCTTCGTTTATAACAGGTGTTTTTTTTTTCTTTTTCGGTGTGAACGGAAGAAACAAAGGCGTTGCTTGTTTTCTTATGGTTGCCACCGTCTTGTGAAGTGTCGTAGAGTTCTTGATTTTGTCACTTCATTTTTTAAATGTGTGTCTGTCTCTAAAACGTTTTGATTTTGTCACTTCATTTTTTTTTATTTGTGTCTGTCTCTAAAACGTTTTGATTTTGTCACTTCATTTTTTTTTATTTGTGTCTGTCTCTAAAACGTTTTGATTTTGTCACTTCATTTTTTTTAAATTTGTGTCTGTCTCTAAAACGTTTTGATTTTGTCACTTCATCTTTTTCTGTCTAGTGAGTTCTGTTCCAATCTGTTCTTTATTTAATGAAATCATTTTTCTGTGTTCTTATCTGCCACAGACTAAAACAACCAAAATGTCATAGAAAAACATGTGCCGGTGCGTGCAATTGTTGTTCACTTTCAGGCGGGGCAGACAACATCGAGTTAAACGCTCCACTACAGCCAATAAATCTGTTAGCAGTTGTGAACAGCAGTCAAACAGTTCATAAAACACTTATAGGGGCTCTTGTGACCATTACATTAGTCGTAGTCTGTTGAGTGGTTGTGTAGCCTATGTCGAGGTGTGTTATATACAGCGCCTGTAAACTCTACATTAGTTGGTCAAAGATGTTGGCGATAATAAAATTAACGGACAGAGAGAGAGAGAGAGAGAGAGAGAGCGAGAGAGAAAGAGAGAGAGAGAGAGCGAGAGAGAGAGAGAGAGAGAAATAAAATGAGACAGACAGAGAGACGGACGAACGACACACAGGCGTATATAAATGCATCACGACATGGCACTGGATATTGATGCGGAGAAAAGGGACATGCAGACTTTTAGGGGAAACAAATCAACATTTCAAGCTGTTTTAGAAGGTGGATATAAGAATAAACAAATTGTTAGGGATTAACTGCTGTTAGAACACTGATAAGTCAATTGAGAGTGTTACACGACAGGCCTTTTTTAAATGGAATCCTCAGGGGGAAAGGACATAGAGGAAGACCAAAATATTCTTGGAGAAAATAAGTGGAAGTAGAGATGAAGATGATGGAGAAGACATGGAAAGATCATAAAAGAATGGCAAAAACCAGAACGGCTTGGAATATGTTTGTTGAAGACCTATGCTCTACAGGGAGTTGAAAGGACGAAGAAGAAGAAGAAGAAGTGATGTGAGAGGTTGCTGCAATGAGAGATATCTTTGATGAGGGAATACAAAGATAATAAATCATCTCCACTTCCAAAAACTTTTTTGATTCTCGTTTGAGACAGAATCTTTCAGACGCGCTCTGGTGAATGCCGCACTCTGCAAAGGACATACGACCTGATGACGATGAATCTTCATTTCAGTAAGCCATAAAACATACTGATTTAGCACTGTGTTATATATAATTTATATAAGGTAATGACTCTTAAATCTTCATCCGTGTCTGAAACTTCGCTGAGTTTGACTTTGTCCAAGTTTATATTTTAGAAGGAGCAAGTTGTGGTATTACACAACATGCCCTTTTTTGGAATCCCCAGGGGAAAAGACAAAGAGGAAGACCAAGGAATTCTTGGAGAAGACAGATAGAAGCAGAGATGAAGATGATGGGAAAGACACGGAATGATCTTAAAAGAATGGCAAAAAACAAAATGACTTGGAAAGTATTTGTTGAAGACCTATGCTGCTCCACTGGGAGCTAAAAAGGTAGAAGAAGAAAAAGTAGGGAGGTGTAACGTACGCTCCAACAAGGTGTTGTGACAGCTTTATAAAAAATAGAACGCAGCAATGACGTTTCGGCCTACATGCGGCCTTCATCAAAGATCAAGAACAACACAAACGAAATAAAGATAAACTCTACTACATTTAGGATGAGTGAGACAAGTAAATTAAGGAGAAAAAAACAGAGGGATAAGAGATAAATTAATGAAATGAAAGCGAGAAGTGCTATATATCGAAGGCTAAAAATAGATAATATGTGAAAATTAGTAAGTTAATATATATATATATATATATATATATATATATATATATATATATATATATATATATATATATATATATATATATATATATAATTAAAGCGAGACTTAACTAGGGCAAGACCCAAAAGTTCCCAGTTAGTAGATGACTTTGATTCAATTAGGATGCAGGAGGGGAGGGAGAAGGTGAGGGGAGGGGATCATTCACGTGATTAGACGGGAATTCGGACGAGATAACAAAGTAGTAGAATGAGGTTTGAGAAGTAGTCAAGCGTGACACAGGTAATCGCTAAAGATAGGGAAGTGTATATATGCAAGTGAAAACAAGGCCCGAAGTTACTCAGACAATACGGCGATAAATGTAGCACTGCAATTATTTGCATATTCCCTTCCCTATATACTTTAGGAACGGATTTGCCTTCCCATAACGATTTTTTTCTCTCTATTTTCTCCCGCTGGTAGTCTATTTTAGGTCCACGCCGTGGAGGTGGAGTAAAGTCTTGATTTGTTTCAATTCACTGAATCTAACGCAACATGTTCTTCATGGATCGCTACGATGTGCAAGGCTATTTGACAGCTTGATATGCAAAGTTATTTGACAGCTTGATATGCAAGGTTATTTGACAGCTTGATATGCAAGGTTATTTGACAGCTTTATATGCAAGGCTACAAGCAAAGACATCAATGAAACTTGTCTCGCTGCACTCAGGTTTGATGCACAAAACGATAGACAAGCACAGACATTACTGGTTATTGAAATCGGTCTCGTTGTACTCAGGGTTGAGCAAGGCGTTGAGTGTTCACTACAAATGACACAAAGTATCCTTTATAATAGTTATCTTAGCTCGCTGGTTATGTATACTTCTTGTTAATCGTTTTAGTCACCACATTCAGCCACGTTCACAAAGGTGTTGAAACTGGAGAAAAGATTGTTAAAGCTGTACAAATGTGTACACACAAAATGGCACCACTGTGTGTACAAAGATATAAAAATTAGTACAACGATGTCAACGTTAGTGCAGAGATGTCACCACTGACACAAAGACATCGAAACGGCACAAAGTCGTCAGTAGTAGTACATAGATGTTAAAAGTGACACAGAGATGTTAAAACTGATACACAGATGTCAGAACTGGCACAAATACGTCAACACTGGTACAAAGATGTCAAAACTGGTACAAAGATGTCAAAACTGGTACAAAGATGCCAACACTGGTACAAAGATGCCAACACTGGTACAAAGATGTCAACACTGGTACAAAGATGCCAACACTGGTACAAAGATGCCAACACTGCTACAAAGATGCCAACACTGATACAAAGATGCCAACACTGCTACAAAGATGACAACACTGGTACAAAGATGACAACACTGCTACAAAGATGACAACACTGGTACAAAGATGACAACACTGCTACAAAGATGACAACACTGGTACAAAGATGCCAACACTGCTACAAAGATGCCAACACTGCTACAAAGATGCCAACACTGGTACAAAGATGCCAACACTGTTACAAAGATGCCAACACTGCTACAAAGATGCCAACACTGGTACAAAGATGCCAACACTGGTACAAAGATGCCAACACTGATACAAAGATGCCAACACTGGTACAAAGATGCCAACACTGGTACAAAGATGCCAACACTGATACAAAGATGCCAACACTGGTACAAAGATGCCAACACTGGCACAAAGATGCCAACACTGGTACAAAGATGCCAACACTGGTACAAAGATGTCAACACTGGTACAAAGATGTCAACACTGGTACAAAGATGTCAACACTGGTACAAAGATGTCAACATTGGTACAAAAATGTCATCGTTAATATCAGCAAGGATTATTTATGTTTATTATTCTGGGCTGATATTGGTAGTGATGATGTTTCCTATAATCACTGTGATTAATATAATGACAATGAAGACGAAGGTGATAATATTGACAATGGATTTAAAATAGTGATAATAATACTAATGGTAATGATCTAATGGATCATGAAAAGAATGTCGATAATTTTGTTTGCAACGATAATACCTTGATTTATAATGATGACGATGAGGACGATATTGATGGCAACGATCTGATTAAGAATATTGATGATACTTTTGGTAATGCAGGCAATGGTGATTATAAAGAAACTTGATGATGAAGTTAATATTGGTAATGTCTGTGTTAGTCACCTCTAGTGACTCGGGCAGATGGTGCTCGTAAACCTGGGAGGGCAGACCATCTAAGGGCAGAATCCCCCTACAGAAAAGACAATCTGCTGCCTTGCAGGAAGATTGGGGCAATCAAAGGCTAAGGAAAGCAAACCTGAATAAAATGCTGGCTGAAATCGAATGCACTGGGCCACTGGCGCAGAACACAGTGTAACGTTTTTAACGGGTGTTCGCTCAGAGTGGATCTGGCAGACTCTAAATGTGATGTTCCGTCTGTGGGGCCGATCAACACACTTAACCTGACAGCTGACTTCATGTGGGAGTCTGGAAACCTACTCTGATTGAGTCCTGATCGCTGAGAGAGAGAGAGAGAGAGAGAGAGAGAGAGAGAGAGATTGGTGATGATAACTGTAAGTAGTATATAGCCAGTGATTGGAACCCCAAAAGTGCGTTCAAACGCACCTAAATCCTTATATAAATAATCTACACGCACATCAACGCACATTTTTTGGTGCGGTTTTTCCTTATATGAGAGTCTTCATTTTTTCTTATATGAGAGTCTACCCGCCCATTTTGGTTCCGGTGACCTCTCGTTGACTTCTCGGTTGACCTCTCGTTGTGAAGGCGTTCAAACGCACCTAAATCCTTATATAAATAGTCTACACGCGCATCAACGCACATTTTTTGGTGCCGTTTTTCCTTATATGAGAGTCTACCCGCCCCTTTTTGTTCCAGTGACCTCTCGGTTGACCTCTCGGGTGACCTCTCGTGGCGGCGTCCGGTGAGCCCCCGCGGCGGTGGTGAAGGGGTGGTGGTGGTATCATAAATCTATTATATTCTTTGTACTTTCAATGGTTCCGTAACTTTCATAAATCTATTCTTTCTTTATACTCTCAGGCAATAAAAAACAGTGACAAGTTTATTTATTGTTTTTAAAAATTTCCTTTAGAATTAAAGGTAACAACTTAGACCGTTACACACACTACACGCCAAACGCGAAACACTGTGTTTAACGTTAAGCGAGAGATCAAAGAGTTCCCTGTAGGCGCGCCGCAAGCGGCCGCAAGCGGCCGCAAGATCAAAGAGTTCACGGTAGACGCGAGGCGACCTCGCGCAGCGCGCGAGGGACCGCAAGATCAAAGAAGCCGCCCCCGGTGAGTACTTACTTCCCGCTGTGAAAACTCCGTAGCCGGTAAGTGTTCATCAGGAGAATCATTTAACAGGGGAATTTTACGATACCGATGTTTTTAATGTGAGACGCTTGGGGGTAATTAACAGTGACAAGTTTATTTATTGTTTTATTCTGAAGATTGTATTGTATAGTGCTCGTTTTGCCTCCAGAGTTATTTCCTTGTTGGACAATAGTGGTGATAACTGTCCGATGATTTGACAAGCTTTGTTGCATCTTGATTCTATCTCGGTTGTTTGGGAATTTTCGTTTGTTATTAGACTTCCTAGATATTTGAATTCCTCTACTTGTTTTAGTTGTCTGCCTTCTATAGTTATGTTGATGTTCTGTTTATTTTTGGCGACATTCATGACTTCTGTTTTGTTGATGTTGATTTTCATGTTGTATTTTGTTCCTAAGATGTTGAGTTTATTTACAAGTGTTATACATGATAGTGTTAAATGGATAAATATCGACGGTGCCACGATGGATGAATGTAAGTTGGCGACTGTGTCGGGATGGCTGTTTGTATGTTGGCCAGTGTGCCACGAGGGATCATGTAGGTTGTCTAGTTGGCCATGATGGATCATGTAGGTTGTCTAGTTGGCCATGATGGATCATGTAGGTTGTCTAGTTGGCCATGATGGATCATGTAGGTTGTCTAGTTGGCCATGATGGATCATGTAGGTTGTCTAGTTGGCCATGATGGATCATATAGGTTGTCTAGTTGGCCATGATGGATCATGTAGGTTGTCTAGTTGGCCATGATGGATCATGTAGGTTGTCTAGTTGGCCATGATGGATCATGTAGGTTGTCTAGTTGGCCATGATGGATCATGTAGGTTGTCTAGTTGGCCATGATGGATCATGTAGGTTGTCTAGTTGGCCATGATGGATCATGTAGGTTGTCTAGTTGGCCATGATGGATCATGTAGGTTGTCTAGTTGGCCATGATGGATCATGTAGGTTGTCTAGTTGGCCATGATGGATCATGTAGGTTGTCTAGTTGGCCATGATGGATCATATAGGTTGTCTAGTTGGCCATGATGGATCATGTAGGTTGTCTAGTTGGCCATGATGGATCATGTAGGTTGTCTAGTTGGCCATGATGGATCATGTAGGTTGTCTAGTTGGCCATGATGGATCATGTAGGTTGTCTAGTTGGCCATGATGGATCATGTAGGTTGTCTAGTTGGCCATGATGGATCATGTAGGTTGTCTAGTTGGCCATGATGGATCATGTAGGTTGTCTAGTTGGCCATGATGGATCATGTAGGTTGTCTAGTTGGCCATGATGGATCATGTAGGTTGTCTAGTTGGCCATGATGGATCATATAGGTTGTCTAGTTGGCCATGATGGATCATGTAGGTTGTCTAGTTGGCCATGATGGATCATGTAGGTTGTCTAGTTGGCCATGATGGATCATGTAGGTTGTCTAGTTGGCCATGATGGATCATGTAGGTTGTCTAGTTGGCCATGATGGATCATGTAGGTTGTCTAGTTGGCCATGATGGATCATGTAGGTTGTCGACTGTTCCATGATGGCTGTTTGTATGTTGTCGACTGTTCCATGATGGCTGTTTGTATGTTGTCGACTGTGTCGAGATGGATGAATGTATGTTGTCTAGTGTGCCATGATGGTTGTATGTAATTGTCGAGTATGCTCCAACAAATCGCCGCGCCATTTAAACTTCTTTGAACATAATGGACACAGATGTTCACCAGAAGAAACCTCATTATCAGAAACCGTCTGGAGAAAATCCAATAAACCTTTCGTCAACCATACTTAACATACCTAGTTTAACTTCATCAAACATCATTCTCAACAATACTTAGCATTCTTACTTTAAACACAAACAAGGTTTAAACAATGAAAATCATAAACTAGCCAAAATTGTTTTAAATAAAATATTTTATTAAAATAAAATGAAATTATTCGATGATTATGATGTATTCGTCCTCCTCCACCTCGTTTTGAGGCGAAGGTGGTGGTGATGCATACCCTGCATCGACTTCACCAGCTGGTTGAGGTATATTAGCTACTAGTTGGAGTCTGAGTATTTGAAATATATGATTAAATATTAAGTTTGTTAATTCGGCATGTGATATATCAAAGTATAACACACTGAATA
Organism: Megaustenia siamemsis; assembly: GCA_032433765.1. NCBI lineage: Eukaryota > Metazoa > Mollusca > Gastropoda > Stylommatophora > Ariophantidae > Megaustenia > Megaustenia siamemsis. The sequence goes on along the minus strand of JAVIAB010000139.1, from coordinate 30,604,120 downwards.
ATTGGTGTTGCAGTCTGGTGCCGATATCTAAATGGCAGGTGTGATTGACCATGTTTGGTGATAAAGCCTGACAACCAGCACAGTGACGATGCAGGGTATGCATCACCACCACCTTCGCCTCAAAACGAGGTGGAGGAGGACGAATACATCATAATCATCGAATAATTTCATTTTATTTTAATAAAATATTTTATTTAAAACAATTTTGGCTAGTTTATGATTTTCATTGTTTAAACCTTGTTTGTGTTTAAAGTAAGAATGCTAAGTATTGTTGAGAATGATGTTTGATGAAGTTAAACTAGGTATGTTAAGTATGGTTGACGAAAGGTTTATTGGATTTTCTCCAGACGGTTTCTCATAATGAGGTTTCTTCTGGTGAACATCCGTGTCCATTGTGTTCAAAGAAGTTTAAATGACACGGCGGTTTGTTGGAGCACACTCGACAATTACATGCATCCATCATGCGACACTAGAAAACCTACATTCATCCATCCCGACATACCATACGTCTCTGCTAAAACGACATGACATACGTGACTGTTACATTGACATGACTGTTACATTGACATGACTGTTACATTGACATGACTGTTACATTGACATGACATACGTGTCTACTACATCGACATGACTGTGGAACAGTCGACAACTTACATTCATCCATCCCGACACAGTCGACAACCTACAAACAGCCATCCCGACACAGTCGACAACCTACATTCATCCATCTCGACACAGTCGACAACATACAAACAGCCATCATGGAACAGTCGACAACCTACATGATCCATCATGGAACAGTCGACAACCTACATGATCCATCATGGAACAGTCGACAACCTACATGATCCGTCATGGAACAGTCGACAACCTACATACAGCCATCCCGACACAGTCGACAAACTACATGATCCATCATGGAACAGTCGACAACTTACATTCATCCATCCCGACACAGTCGCCAACTTACATTCATCCATCGCGACACAGTCGACAACCTACAAACAGCCACAGGGCTTTCGTGTTATAAGTTTGGTTGCTTCAAGGAAAGTTACTATTCATTCTAACGGATTGAGATTCTATTTTACACTGTAAGTTGGAATATTTTCTCTTAAAGTACGTTAAGGCTTTTCGATAAAAGGTTATTCAATTTTATCGAGGTGTTTAAAGTAGGTATGCTAAGTATTGTTGAGCTTGATGTTTGATGAAGTTTAACTAGGTATGTTAAATATGGTTGACGAAAGGGTTATTGGATTTTCTCCAGATGGTTTCTGATAATGAGGTTTCTTCTGGTGAACATCTGTGTCCATTATGTTCAAAGAAGTTTAAATGGCGCGGTGATTTGTTGGAGCATACTCGACAATTACATACAACCATCATGGCACACTAGACAACATACATTCATCCATCTCGACACAGTCGACAACATACAAACAGCCATCATGGAACAGTCGACAACATACAAACAGCCATCATGGAACAGTCGACAACCTACATGATCCATCATGGCCAACTAGACAACCTACATGATCCATCATGGCCAACTAGACAACCTACATGATCCATCATGGCCAACTAGACAACCTACATGATCCATCATGGCCAACTAGACAACCTACATGATCCATCATGGCCAACTAGACAACCTATATGATCCATC
>JAVIAB010000139.1:30582460-30599960 GCA_032433765.1 Megaustenia siamemsis | reverse complement strand
CGAAGAGGGAAGACAACCCGGTACTCAAAAATGTCGTGCTGAAGTCGGATGTGTTGGGTCGAAAGGCGCAAATATAACAGTTATACTGCAAACCACAATACAACGCAGACATGTCCACTACGTCCTTGTAAGGGCGGACGATGAAGAGGAATATTCTAGTCTACCACGATACTCTAGAATACTTTAGTCATCGGGCGAACGCAACCAACCACCAACCATACATCACATCTCTGCGGTGACGTGTTCCCTTTCATGTTTCTTTATTTTAAATTATTGTTCAAAATTATAAAATAATGACAGTAAAAGCGACGCCAATGATGATCACGATGATGAAAATGAAGGATAAAGATATTTAAAAGAAGAACTACGACATACGTTACGCAAAATTAAAAAAAAAACGAAATATTTTAAGATAGGACAAGTAAATGCACTTACATCTTCGTGGTCACTGAAATCATAGGGAAACATTTTCTTGGAGTCTCGCATTTGACTAATGAAGCTCTGCGTGACTGGTACATTGTAGTCATGGGTGTTGGGAGGGTCGAGCGACACAGAATCGTCCTGGGGATACGTTTGCCAAAATACATGATGTGGTTGTAAATGTTTGAATTAAAGAAAGGGAGCAATGATAAATCAAGAATATACCAGATATCATCATCATCGGGCCGCATGTCTTTTGCAGAACGTTTGCGTTCACCACATCCGGTCTGAGAGAATCTCTTATTCTCTCTCTTTTTTTTTTCTCTCTCTCTCTCTTTACCTAGCCAGATCTTCCCCTTCTGTTGTCATGTTCAGGGTTTTCTTGATGTCTTTAAACCACTTTCTTTTTGGTCTGTCTCTCATATTTTTTTTTTTTTTTTTTTTTTTTTTTTTTTTTGCGTTCGCCAGCTTTGACCTCTGATGAAGTCCCTAGAGACAAGGAACTGAATTTTGCGTGTTAATCCGTTTTTCCCTGGCAGCCGCGTGCACAGGGGTCCCTCGCTACACAGGCAGATAATTCTGACTTTGGAGGTACTCATATTTTTTTCAGTCGATGAGTAATTGACGTTTCAAGCCGGGCCTCGCTGTCTGAGACCAGGGGTGGTTGCCGCAGAGAGAAATCATAAATAAAATCCCAATCGGTGTAGCCGGGATTTGAACCCACAACCTCACTGTCTCGATGCCGGCGTCTTTCCTCGAGACCAACCAGTCCCCTTGTCTCTGATATGTCACCTAGGAATCACACCTTTCATTATTGTTCTTTCCATCCGCTGTGTCTTTTGACGTGACCATAATATTTTAATTTCCCCACCAGCATGGAGTTTATAGGTCTGGTCTTTTTAAATGTGAAACTAATTCAATACATCTTCATTTTTTCTTTTACATTATCCAATGTATCTTAATGATTTTTTTGTTTCATTTTGTTTGGAACGAATCGACTTTCGTCATAGCTGTTTGCAAGACAGTACATACTTCTAGAAAATTAGTGCAAATTCTGAAATAGACAAAGAGTTTGAAACGAATATGTGTGTGTGTGTGTGTGCGTGCGTGCGTGCGTGTGTGTGTGTGTGTGTGTAAATATACGGGATAAAACAGATATAGAAGTGACAGGAAAGACATTGATATCGAGTAGAAAGTTATCAACGTCTTCTTCTTCTACTTCCTTTTCACTTATTAACTTATTTTCAAAAGAGATCCCCCCTCCCCCCCCCCCCCATTATTTCTGTAATTTCTCGCCAAATGAGCCATTATGACGTATTTAACGATGTTGTTACTCTATTTTATGCCAACCTGTTTGGGACTAACAAGATCGGTATAGATAAGCAATGCTGAAGTAACGCTGCTGTTAGAAAGAATACCTTATATATTTAAACAGTTAGCAACGATAAGATTACAGCTTAGCTGTGATACAAGACCACACAAAATAATCGACATTTCTACCGAGGTCTACAAACAAGTAAAAAGTAAAGTACCCCCGTCACGCCAAGTGGCCTATAGGGAATATGGTGTTAGTGACCATAAATTTTACAGACCTTCGGCATATGATTTTTGGGGTAATGTGGTCGGCATTATGCCCGTGCCGCTTTATTTTCCCAGAAAAAAATCCGGTACCCTTTAAAGGCTGAGTGAACCTAGAAGCCGTCGGTTGGGATCGAACTCTACCTCTTGTCCTTTGTAGTCCAGTTCACTAACCACTGAGCAACCGTGACTCCCACTGATGTCTGCAGCCAAAACATAAATAATACACTAAAACATGCACGAACGAGAAAAATAAAATACAAAAAAGATCTAAAAAGTATGCTAAACAGACACGAAAGAGAACGATAAAATACGAAAAAGACATTTAAAAAAGTATACTGATACCGGCGCCAAAGAGAACAATTTAAATAAAATTAAGACTTCTTTGACCATTAATCAAGATGGGCAGTCCTGCAAGAAACTGATTTCTTTAATTTATTGAATACTTCCTTGAAGCATATTTCCACCTTTTTTACTTTGCATTGTCTTGCAAGTTATCGATTCCCAAGATATTCTCTCCATGTGGATTAATCATTTTATTTTTGTTTCTAATTCTATGCTATTCCAAATCGATGTTATGTTGTTTCTTTCTCATGAATCTAATCTCTATATTTATGTTATATGGTTACTCCAAAGTGAATTTATGCCGCATAAATATAATTTCTACATTTGTCTACTTTGGTCACTCCAGCGACTTAGCTCAAACGTCTTATTTCTGTGGAGACTAACTACCGTTTTTGATTCTCGTGAACAGCCACATCTGACACTGGCTGTAGAAGGGTGGGTTGAGAAAGTTTTTTTTTGTAAACGTCGCTTCTTTATATTAACAAACATGATCCCAAGAAAAAAGAAAGAAAGGAAGGAAGGGAGTAAAGAAGGACGGAAGGAAGAAAGAACAGGAAGAATAGAAGAATGTAATAAAGGAGGGAGAGGTAGGAATGAAGAAAAGAAGGGTGGAAGCAAGAGAGATAGGAAGAATTGAAGGAGGGAAAGAAAGAAAGGAGGAAGTAATGGAAATAGGAGAGGAAAGTAAGGTGTGAGGGTGAAGCAAGAAGTATTGAAGAAAGAAACAAAGGAAGGAAGGAAGGAAGGAAGGAAGGAAGGAAGGAAGGAAGGAAGGAAGGAAGGAAGGAAGGAAGGAAGGAAGGAAAATGCAGTATTGTCCTGTCTTTACAATCGAGCCAAACCTTGTTTCTACGGGCATTCCTGAGATGGCTAGCAGGTTGCTAAACCATAGAGCTAGTGACAGTACCAGATACATACTTTTTACCGTTGGGTCGAATGAAACTTGCTCGTCAAAAACAACTCAACATCCTCTGTGCAGTCATCTTTGCTGTTATTGCATTGCTAAATAATAAACTTGTTTTGTTTGATAAAACGATATCAGTACTTTAACTAACTGGCTCCAGATACCTGTTGGTCATTTCTTTCTTCTGATGTAGAACTGTTGTTCGATTCCATGGACAACTGCATCCTCTTCTGGCAGTCGGTACAGGACATGAGGAAGTGAGTCACAGCCTCCCTTGGAAGGAAGGAGTACGTCTCAGCAATCTGTGAGACAAAAGAGGGCTATGAGGCTAGTCATTTAAAATGTGTAATCAAGAGGTCAATCTACTAGTTGGCATATGTAGGGCATTAATGAGTGGTAATGAAGTCTGTCTGATCTACTAGTAAAAGTAAAGAGTCCCCGTCACACCAAGTGGCGTATAGGGAATATGGTGTTAGTGATCATACATTTTACAGACCTCGGCACTGGTTTTTTTTTTTTTTTTTTTTTTTGGGGGGGGAGGGGGTTTATGTGGGCGGTATTACGCCCGTGCCGCTTTACTTTCCCAGAAAAAAATTCGGTACCAATTTAAGGTTGGATGATCCCGGAAGCCGTCGGTTGGGATCGAACCAACCCTTGTCCCTTATTTTCCAGTTGACTAACCTCTGAGCTATCGCGGCTCCCTGATCTACTAGTAGTTGATGTTTACAGGACATTAATGTGTGAAAATGAAGTCTGTCTGATGTACTAGTGGTTGATGTTTACATGATATTAATGTGTGAAAATGAAGTCTGTCTGATGTACTAGTGGTTGATGTTTACATGATATTAATGTGTGAAAATGAAGTCTGTCTGGTGTACTAGTGGTTAATGTTTACAGGACATTAATGTGTGAAATACGAAGTCTGTCTGGAGTACTAGTGGTTGATGTTTACAGGACTTTGATGAGTGAGAATGAAATCTGTCTGGTGTATTAGTGGTTGATGTTTACAGGACTTTGATGTGTGAGAATGAAATCTGTCTGGTGTATTAGTGGTTGATGTTTACATGACTTTGATGAGTGAGAATGAAATCTGTCTGGTGTATTAGTGGTTGATGTTTACAGGACTTTGATGAGTGAGAATGAAATCTGTCTGGTGTATTAGTGGTTGATGTTTACAGGACTTTGATGAGTGAGAATGAAATCTGTCTGGTGTATTAGTGGTTGATGTTTACATGATATTAATGTGTGAAAATGAAGTCTGTCTGATGTACTAGTGGTTGATGTTTACATGATATTAATGTGTGAAAATGAAGTCTGTCTGATGTACTAGTGGTTGATGTTTACATGATATTAATGTGTGAAAATGAAGTCTGTCTGGTGTACTAGTGGTTAATGTTTACAGGACTTTGATGAGTGAGAATGAAATCTGTCTGGTGTATTAGTGGTTGATGTTTACAGGACTTTGATGTGTGAGAATGAAATCTGTCTGGTGTATTAGTGGTTAATGTTTACAGGACTTTGATGAGTGAGAATGAAATCTGTATGGTGTATTAGTGGTTGATGTTTACAGGACTTTGATGTGTGAGAATGAAATCTGTCTGGTGTATTAGTGGTTGATGTTTACAGGACTTTGATGAGTGAGAATGAAATCTGTCTGGTGTATTAGTGGTTGATGTTTACAGGACTTTGATGAGTGAGAATGAAATCTGTCTGGTGTATTAGTGGTTGATGTTTACAGGACTTTGATGAGTGAGAATGAAATCTGTCTGGTGTATTAGTGGTTGATGTTTACAGGACTTTGATGAGTGAGAATGAAATCTGTCTGGTGTATTAGTGGTTGATGTTTACAGGACTTTGATGTGTGAGAATGAAATCTGTCTGGTGTATTAGTGGTTGATGTTTACAGGACTTTGATGAGTGAGAATGAAATCTGTCTGGTGTATTAGTGGTTGATGTTTACAGGACTTTGATGAGTGAGAATGAAATCTGTCTGGTGTATTAGTGGTTGATGTTTACAGGACTTTGATGAGTGAGAATGAAATCTGTCTGGTGTATTAGTGGTTGATGTTTACAGGACTTTGATGAGTGAGAATGAAATCTGTATGGTGTATTAGTGGTTGATGTTTACAGGACTTTGATGAGTGAGAATGAAATCTGTCTGGTGTATTAGTGGTTGATGTTTACAGGACTTTGATGTGTGAGAATGAAATCTGTCTGGTGTATTAGTGGTTGATGTTTGAGAGACTTTGATGTGTGAGAATGAAATCTTTCTGGTGTATTAGTGGTTGATGTTTACAGGACTTTGATGTGTGAGAATGAAATCTGTCTGGTGTATTAGTGGTTGATGTTTGAGAGACTTTGATGTGTGAGAATGAAATCTGTCTGATGTACTAGTGGTTGATGTTTGAGAGACTTTGATGTGTGACAATGAAATCTGTCTGATGTACTAGTGGTTGATGTTTGAGAGACTTTGATGTGTGAGAATGAAGTCTGTCTGATGTACTAGTGATTGATGTTTGAGAGACTTTAATGTGTGAAGTATCTATGGCGATGCTCGATCATTAATGTGTTATTATGAAAATCAATAATTTGATATTGTAGTTGACGAATATCACTGTGTGACGTATGTATGACGTGTGTGTGATGTACGTGTCACACGTGTTTGTGTGTGTGCTATAATAGTGACTATTTGGATCTCATTGATATGTATTATGTGCAAATTCCGTGTACGGTGTACTAGTGAAAGACGTAAGTGTGGCATAAACTGTGTTTCAGTAAATGTAAATGACTTTTGTGTAGGCCACCAATATAGCAACAGGAGTAAACTATTAATGTCTAATAAGATTTGAATAATTGATGGGCAATATAGTGTACACATTTTGCAATACGTAGATACCATGTGTGAAATGTTGTTGTACAACGGGGGCCGATGAAACGTGATAATGCAACTCATATATCAACATTTAACATTTTTGAAAAAAGGTTGATAAAGAACGTAATAACAAGAAAATTCAATGGTTTCAATATGTAAAACTATCAAATATTGTAAAGACGGAAGATGTACAACAGAGGTGGGATGCAGAATGGCTCAGGCAAAAGCAGCTTTCCAAAAAATGAGGAAGATACTGTGCAATCCATTTTTGACAATAGCAACAAGAAAAAGAGTTCTTAAATATTATGTAGAGCCAGCCTTAACATATGGATGTGAATCTTGGACAATAGGACAACAGACAAGAAAATAACTGGAGGCTGTACAAATGTGGTTTTACAGAAGAATGTTGAAAATACCAAGGGCAGCTAAGAAGAATAATGAAAACGTTCTGAAAGAGGCCAAAGCAAAAGAGAGCAGATTTCCAATATTAGGAAGAAACATTCATCATTTTTTGGTCATGTAATGAGAAGAGAACAGCTGGAATATATTGTAACAACTGGAAAAATTGAGGGACGAATAGACAGAGTGAAGCAAAGAGAAAATATATCTGACAGCCTAAGAGAATGGTTTGGCAGAAGGTCAACAACAGAAACGATAAATAACTGTCGAGATCGAAAGTTGTGGAGTGACATGATCACGTACGCCAGCAGGCCCGGTACTTTATGATGATGATATAATGCTTGAAAGAATGTAATAACGGAGGACATATGTCACAGCAAACGTGGAAAAGAAAGACAAAGAAAAAGATATGTGCAACGAGCCACTAAGGAGCTGGTCTGGATTTTCGTTTACGGAGACAGAGATGGACCAGTCGCAACCACCTGACCACAGATGTGGTCAACCTGCCATCACTGTTATCGCGCTGGCGCGCAGAGATTTGTGCAGTAGGCGACGGATCTCTGATAGAGTGGAACGGTACCATTCCCCTGTATTACACTGGAACTGGATGTGTGATCTGTGTTCGAATTAAATTCGTCACCAGGTGGATGACGGTCAGACGGAGTGTTTCATCAAAGCGGAGGTCTGACTTCATTTGTTGAGACAGCAATTCTTGGGGTATGGTCAATGATCATGAAGTCTACGCTGATTTGGCGCGGGCGCATGAATGCTCGTGATGCCTGCGACGGCAGTTACAGCGACCCGAAAGCGTGCATCAAAAGCTGCGCATATTTATTTAAAAACGCAACTCACTCGCTAGAACATTATGAACGATCAGGATGCCCACTCTATTGATCGTTGAGACTGGGAATAAGTAGATATGGTAATGCCACACCTGCAATAACGCCATTCTGTTCAAAAGTCTAAAATCTAAAGTCTAAAGAGCTAGGAGTGATTGCTGCTATGACATGAATTCTGACGGCTTCTAACATGACAGAGCCGTGGATGACATTTTAAAACAAAATGAGATTCTATTTCATTAAAATCTGACCAATATATACATGTATTTAAACTCGCGTCCTAATAATTAAAATGAATGCACACTCGATGTCTGGATAAAAGAATCATTTCTGTGCTGCACAGAACTGAAAACGAAGTGAGGTAGATTGATTAAAAAAAACAACTAAAGTACACTTCATAGACACAGTTGCTCAAGACGTGATGATCTCACTTTCTTAAATGTGTTGATGTATATGTCTTGGATCGAAGAGAAGTTCACATCAAATATATGTATGCGTCCACAAGTTACTGAATCAACAACCAACTAAACTAGCAACCATGACATTCACTGGCATTGCTTGTTAGTGAAGGCTGGTTAAAAAAAAAAAAAGTAAGTAAAGTACCCCCGTCACGCCAAGTGAGGTATAGGGAAATATGGTGTTAGTGACCCTATATTTTACAGACCTTCAGCACATGATTTTTAGGGTAATGTGGTCGGTATTACGCCCGTGCCTCTTTACTTTCCCAGAAAAAAAATCCGGTACCTATTTAAGGCTGGGTGAACCAGGAAGCAGTCGGTTGGGATCGAACCCTACTTCTTGTCTTTTGTAGTCCAGTTCACTAACCACTGAGCTATTGCGGCTACCAAGTGAAGGCTGGTGATGGGTACTAATGGTACAAATGTGCGTGTCTCTTTACTTCTTTCATATATCTCACGTGCTTTGGAACATGTGTAGTCGATTAAGGTATGAACGGAGGTAGAACATATCAAAAGAATCTGACAACAGCGCCAAAGCACTTTGGGGCATGCTATGACATTAGTGGAAAGAATATGGGGAATTTTCGATATCAGTGAAACTGGTTCCATGGATAGAATATAATAGTTCAAGTGCATCATTCAGTGTAAATGTCTCAAGTATAACTGATCAATTAATACGACTTCAAAATACGTGAGTTATGTGTTCTGCCAGAAGAAAACACAATTCATGTAGCGGAAACCAATGGTAACCATATTAGATTCTGTGCTAATTTCAGTAGTCCTGACATATATTTTTAAATCCACTATGGACCCTTTTGTTTTGATTGTACACGCTTGCACGCCTTTCTTGGATATATGTGATTAATAAAAAAATAATTTTAAAAAAAAACGTAAGGTATCCCCGTCACGCCAAGTAACGTATAGGGAATTTGGTGTTAGTGACCATAAATTTTGCAGACCTTCGGAACATGATTTTTGGGCTAATGTGGTCGGTATTTCACCCGTGCCGCTTTACTTTCCCAGAAAAAATCCGGTTCCCATTTAAGGCTGGGTGAACCAGACACCGTCGATTGGGATCGAACCCTACCTCATATCCTTTGTAGCCCAGTTCACTAACCACTGAGCTATCGCGGCTCCATGTGATTAATTAATAGTTAATTAAACCTGCCACCACGAAGAGGACATCAATGTGCTAGGTTAAAGATAAGACAGTAGTGCACGTTAGGGTATGGGCAATAGGTTCAATCAGAAGCGTTGGGCAGACAATATTTAGTTATTTATATGCCAAATTTATACGTGCGTCTTCAAGATGCAGCTTGGGATCGACGCCTGGGAAAATTGTGTGCCGAAGGTCTGTAAAATGTATAGTCACTAACACCATATTCCCTATACGCCACTTGGCGTGACGGGGGTACTTTCTTACTTTTTTTTTTTTAACCAGCCTTCATTTACAATCAATGCCAGTGAATGTCATGGTTACTAGGTTAGTTGGTTGTTGATCCAGTAACTTGTGGACGCATACACATATTTGCTGTGAACTTCTCTTCGATCCAAGACATATACATCAACACATTTAAGAAAGTGAGATCATCACTTCTTGAGCAACTGTGTCTAAGAAGTGTACTTTAGTTTTTTTTTTTAATCAATCAATCTACCTCACTTCGTTTTCAGTTCTGTGCAGCACAGAAATGATTCTTTTATCCAAACATCAAGTGTGCATTCATTTTAATTAATAGGACGCGAATTTAAATACATGCATTTCTTGGTCAGAATTTAATGAAATAAAATCTCATTTTGTCTTAAAATGTCATCCACGGCTTCGTCATGTTAGAAGCCGTCAGAACTCATGTCATAGCAGCAATCACTCCTAGCTCTTTAGACTTTAGATTTTACTTTTGAACAGAATGGCGTTATTGCAGGTGTGGCATTACCATATCTGCTTATTCCCAGTCTCAACGACCAATAGAGTGGGCATCCTGATCGTTCATAATGTTCTAGCGAGTGAGTTGCGTTTTTAAACAAATGTGCGCAGCTTTTGATGCACACTTTCGCGTCGCTGTAACTGCCGTCGCAGGCATCAGGAACATTCATGCGCCCGCGCCAAATCAGCGTAGACTTCATGATCAGTGAGCATACCCCAAGAATTGCTGTCTCAACAAATGAAGTCAGACTTCCGCTTTGATGAAACACTCGATCTGACCGTCATCCACCTGGTGACGAATTTAAGTCGTACACAGATCGCACATCCCGTTCCAGGCGACCCACCTCCCTCTAGTGTCAAGAAGCTAAAAGACAGAAACACTTGCTCCACGTGACTCACTTCTGATGATCATGTTGCCTGCTGCCGGAAGGCTCGGGGAAAGAGTTTCCTGTCTAGTGTCTTTCTTGGAAACATGTGATTAGTTAATACTTAATTAAAGTGTCTTTCTTGGAAAAATGTGGTTAGTTAATACTTAATTAAAGTGTCTATCTTGGAAATATGTGATTAGTTAATACTTAATTAAAGTATCTTTCTTGGAAACATGTGATTAGTTAATACTTAATTCAAGTGTCTTTCTTGGAAACATGTGATTTGTTAATACTTAATTAAAGTGTCTTTCTTGGAAGCACATTATGTTGAAACTTAATTAAATCAGTCCACAGTGGAAGAGACAATAAGGAAAGAGAGGACAGAGGCTTTAGAAGCCAATATCAAACATTACCAGGCAGGCTTTCACCAGTCTTCCTCTTCTTTCCTTTTATCAGCTCCTTGTTAAGCATGGGTCTTCAACAAAATTCTAAGCCGTCCTACTTCTTGTCATTCTTTTAACATTATTCCATGTCTTCCCAATGTCTTCATCTCTGTTTCCATCTGTCTTCTTCAAGAATATTTTGGTCGTCCTCTTTGTCTCTTCTCATATCGATTCCAAAAAAGGCATGTCGTTTAATACTCTCAGTTGGCATCCGCAGTGTGTGTCCTATCCGGCGGCATCGTTTTCGTTGTACCTCTTTGTCCACTGGTACTTTTCCATAATTCTACGTTAGTGATTTTGACCTGCCATTTCCATTATTTTGCGCAAGAATCTATTAATGGAGGTCTGTATCTTCGCGAATGTTATTATGTTGTTCTCCATGTTCCACAGTCATATTATAGGACAGAATTAACAATGGAGTTCATCATCATTATCATCATCATCATCATCATCATTATCATCATCATCATCATCATCGACTGCCGTCTCCGCATCGAAGGTCGGCAACCATGAAGTGCCATTCTTCTCTGTCTCTTGCTTTGATGGTGCAGGTTGTCATAGGCTGTTTTGTCCATCTTTTTATGCTACTCGTCCATGTTAGTCTTGGTCTGCCTCTATTACCCTGTATTTTTTCTCCAATATTACTTTTAGTAAGCTGTTGTGTCTTTTAACATGCTACAAAAATTTCATTTCTCTTGTTCTAATTGTGTTTAGTAGTTCTCTTTTAATTGTTAGTTGTTTTAAAACTTCATCAGTTGTTCTCTTTTCTTTCCATCCAATTCTACCTATTCTTCTATAAATTCATATTTCAAAGGCTTCAATTTTCTGTTCTGTTTCCTTGTCTAATGTCCAAGTTTCTGCACCATACAGGAATATTGAGAGGATATAACATTTTTACACTGGATTTGTTGTGGATTTTGTGTATCCTTTTTTTAGTATCATTCTCTGTTCATCCTTCATTACTGCCTAGATATGTAAGATAGTACGTCTAGTAGAGGTATTTTTCCTATTGTTATTTGGTTATTGCCAACTGGAATAATTTTCATGATTTTAGTCTTATCTCTATTTATTTTCAGCCTCAGCTGTTGTGATCTCTCATCAGTTTTGCTCATTTTATCTTGCTTCTGTTGATAATTATGTGATGGGAGAGCTGTGTCATCAGCAAGGTCTAAGCCATCTAGTTGCCTGGTCACTGACCATTCGATTCCATTTCAGTTGTTCTGGGTTAGTTTCATAATCCAATTTATGGCCAGCAGAAAGAAATACGGAGATAGAGGGCGTCCCTATTTTACCTGCAACCAACATATAAAGAGGAAACAGCGAAGACATAGATACGTACTTGGAATATATTATGGCTTGGACATAAGTCACAAAGGCAAATTAACACCCGGAGAAGATTAGAAGAGACAACAAGAAAGTAGAAAGGAGTAGATAATTCTTACTAATCACCTACGACAAAATTGAGGGTATTAAAAATAGAAAGTGAGGAAAAGTAATATAAATCATTAATCATCATTTATGACTATTTATTAACATATGACTTTCTAAACAAGCAAAGGTCCACCACATGGACGTCTTATAATGTGTTCTTTCTGCGTGTGTTTGTCTTCAAATTACTTTATTACTAAAACATTTCTTTAGAAAACCTGGAAATACATTTTGCTATCCCTAATCAATAAAGTCACTGGCCTGAGGGAGAATAATCAAATAATTTGTATTACTTGCAATGGAAGGAGAAAGTTGAAGTAATCGTCGTAATATTTTATTATTTTTATTATTGATTGAAGTTTTGGTTTCGGTTGTAAAAGCAATGATGATTTTTGTAACTATTGTAAGGTAACAGAATGAAATGGACCACGCACCTCGATCATCTAAAGGTAAAGTATGAGACTTGAACCGGCGTCTTAGCACGCGAGTTTCCACCCATTTGTGCTCGGCCGCCTATCAATAAATGTTCGGAGATTTCTGTATAGTGTCGCCTCAAGCATCTAGACTCAGATGTGAGGTAACATTCCTCACCTACCCAGGGTAATACCCTGGTACCCATTTCTGCCAACGGCTGGGTCGACCGTGGGGGTATTTTTTTTTTTCCAACCACGAGTACAATTCACACTGCTCCCAGCGGGAATCGAACACGGCTTGTCCGAACGTCGGGAGTCCAGTCTGGTGGTTTTCCCAACTCGGCTACCGAGGCCCCCACCTCGATCATCTGACCGGGCAAAAGACCATTCTGTCGAAAATTGTGAAATAAGGGAGAAAGAGAGGAAGAGAAAGAGAGGTAAAGAAAGGACGGACTCGGCTTCGGAGAGTCTTAAACAATGACGTAGAAAAGAGATGAAAGGAGAAAGTTGAAGAAGTCTGTCAAAAATGGTTCCAGGGTTACGAGATGGGGAACAATTAAAAAATATAAAAAATGGTATGTTAGAAGCTTTACGTGATAAGTGGACGACACAGATTAAACGACGTTTCGGCCCAATAGGCTTTCAGCAGGAACAAACAAAAAACACACACACTGATATATAAGTAAAACTAATAACGAAACATCCAAAACAAAAACATTTGTATGCATTCATTTGCATTTCTTTGCCGTAACCCCTTACTAGTACAATACCGCTGCTACTTAATGTTTGTATTTCGTCCTAAGTGTTTACTTTAGTATTTATATCTTTTAAGTTTAGTCTGTGTCGTCCACTTATCACGTAAAGCTTCTAACATACCATTTTTTTGTATTTTTTAATTTTTCCTCCCATTCAGCTTTACTGCAGCTTCGCATTTTTATGCATTCATTTGCATTTCTTTGCCTTAACCCCTTACGAGATGGGGCCTCTAGAAGCAGACTAGTCAGTCTAGTCTGGCTAAGCAAGGAGATAGAAAAGAGGGAAGACAGCCCGGCTCTCAAAGATGCCGCGCTGAAGAAGGAAATATTTGACAGAAGGGCGCAAGTAAACCGCTACAAAACGCATCTACGCCTAATTAGCGTCCTTGTGAGACGGATGACGGAGAGGTCTGTGAATTCCTTTTGTGATCATAGGGAGAACGCAAAAATTAGAGGCATTCGCATAAGAATTGTGCCCTCCATCTTGACAACACGATTAAACAAAGGATAAACGCAATCTGGAGGCCATATAAGTACTTACTTCATCATGATAGACTTTCCTCCTCTAGTTGAAGTAGCAATAGTAATAATAGTAGTAGTTGAAGTAGCAATAGTAATAAAAGTAGCAGTAGTAATAGTATTAGTAATAATAGTAGTAGTTGAAGTAGCAGTAGTAATAATAGTAGCAGTAATAATAGTATTAGTAATAATAGTAGTAGTAGTAATAGTAGCAGTAATAATAGTAGTAGTTGTAGTAGCATTAGTAATAATAGTAGTAGTTGTAGTAGCATTAGTAATAATAGTAGTAGTTGAAGTAGCAGTAGTAATAATAGTAGCAGTAATAATAGTATTAGTAATAATAGTAGTAGTAGTAATAGTAGCAGTAATAATAGTAGTAGTTGAAGTAGCAATAGTAATAATAGTAGCAGTAGTAATAGTATTAGTAATAATAGTAGTAATAGTATTAGTAATAATAGTAGTAGTTGAAGTAGCAATAGTAATAATAGTAGTAGTAGTATTAGTAATAATAGTAGCAGTAGTAATAGTATTAGTAATAATAGTAGTAATAGTATTAGTAATAATAGTAGTAGTTGAAGTAGCAATAGTAATAATAGTAGCAGTAGTAATAGTATTAGTAATAATAGTAGTAATAGTATTAATAATAATAGTAGTAGCAACATCATTAGTAGTAGTAGAATTAATCGTAGTAATAGTAATAATAGCAATGGGATTAGTCGTAATAATAGTAGTAGAATTAGTCGTGGTTATAGTAGTAGTAATAATAGTATTTGTAATACTAGTAGTAATATTTGTAGTAATAGTAAAGGTAGTAGTGTTAGTGTTATTATTATTATTAGTAGTAGCATTAACGTTATTCTTCTCGTTTCCTTAGCTACAAATAACAGTCAGTGGTTATTACGCCTTCTGGTGTCCTATAAGGAAACAACAAAGACCCCACACTACGCTGAGTCTGTGGCCATCATTCGTACTGGACCATACTGTCTGGCCCACTCTATTTAAATCTGTTTTTTTTAACTTTCCTAAGTCTGGCTGTCATTGCTATACCTCTCTTTCCCCTTTTCTGCGGAATCTAATGCATTGCTGTAAATGTGTTAGCAATACTGGCGGTAGTAGTAGTAGTAGTAGTAGTAATAGTAATAATGTTTATTAGTAGTAGTTTGCTTGCATGCGTTCGCCTGATGACTAAAGGAGTACACATCTTCGTCATCCGCCCTTAAAATGATGTTAAGTGGGCGTGTCTGTGTTGTATTGTGGTTTGCAGCATGACCGTGATATTTGCGCCTTTCGGCCCAACACATCCGACGTCACCAGGGCATTTTTTAGCACCTGGTTGTCTTCCCTCTTCGGTTCCTACTCGCTTGGCCAGACTAGACAGGTTAGTCTGTTACTAGAGGCACCACGGTGAAGTGGAGCAGGGTCTGGATGATTCTAGATCACAGATCCTGGCGCAAGTCAGCAGATGTATATTGCTGACAACTTCCAGATCCGCCTACTAACCAACTTCGCCTCCTAGCTGTAGTTTAATAGTATTTAATGGTAGTAGTAAAATCACTGTATGACAGCTGTTCTTTTCTTTACCTTGCACGAGATGTCCATTTTTATGAAGCGGTTAGTCCTTGATTGTTAGGGATATCCTGTGCCCATCTTCTTCTATATCTTAGTCTTCTCCGTTTACTTAGATCTATGCTCTCCTTAATTACCTTATTGAGACAATTATGTCGTTTTACACGACCAAAATATTTTAGTGTTATTGTTTTTATGTTCTTTATCAACCATTTTTCTGGAATTTTAAGTTCTTGCAGAACTGAAAAGTTTATAATTTTGTTCATTTTACGGCATTCTGAGTATTCTTGGTATTGCTGATTTATTTCAGCAAATCTCTCGATTGTCTGTGTTTTCATGACCATATGCTCCTGTGCAAAAAGTACCGAGTCTACCATATCTACCATTTGTTGCTACGTCTATATCAGTTCCTTACCATGTGATATGCAGATGTTTTAATTTATTCATAGCTACGCCTATCATTCTTTTGATTTCATTTGCAGTTTTTTTTCATAATTCGTTTATTAATGAGCCAGGGCTTTCAAAAATTAAACTGTTTAATCTTTATAGTGGAGCAGCATAAAAGAAAGCTTGTCACCACAGAGATGAGATGTCTTAGAACAGCGCTTAGAGTTACCGGAAAAAAACAGGATCAGAAATTATATTAAAAGAGAAATGGGTAGGCATTGAACCAGTTCTAAGCTACATACAGAAACAAACAAAATTAACTGGTTTTGCCCATCTAGAAAGAATGTCATGTGATTCCTTACCATAAAAATATACATTAAAATGGAAGAGGGAGAAGAGCAAAAGCAGAAATAAGATGAGATTGGCAGGCAGCATTAAAGAAACGTTCCAATAACGTCGACTGACAGTGAGGTAAGCCGTCAAAAGGGCGAGAACCTTAACTTGTATCTCACCTCGACACCCGAACAGGTACAAGAGGAAGTGAAGGCAGAAAAGTGAAAAGAGAATATTAACACTTGCTGAAGTAGAAACGAAATAGTAATTGTCCACTTGTAAAAGTAATTGTAATGATGGTAGTAGATAATATCGCAGTAATAGCAATAATCGTAGTAAATCAGTAGCAACAACATACGGATAAAATTACTGGTAATGATATGAGTTAATATACACAACTATTCCAAGACTAAGGGAATTCACCGCATTAAACGTACATCGAAGTAACCGTTGCAGAGTTATGCTCTTGATAAAGAAACATAATTAATCTCTGTTGCTTGGTTATTTCCCTTGTCAACATAAACACTACATCATTTGAGTTACATATTCCAGAATAATAGCAAAGTGGAATCAGGGCATAGGGGTTTAATTGTGCTGGAAAGTGTCTTTTTTTTTTTTTAAAGGGAGAACTCTCACTAAGATATGAAGACTTTCTCCCTGTATACCATGTGGTTACCAACCATAATTGTAGTAATAAATCAGAGAGAAAATGGATATTGTGAGTCTATTGCTATGGGATGTATGTAGAAGATCTAGCCACATACACTTGGTACTAAAATTGATAATTTGAATACAGCAAAAATGTATTTTAAAAAAAAACGTCGTTAATCATTTATCGACGATTAATCGACTATCATTTTAAATCGTAAACCATTTTTTGCATTCAGGTCAATTTTTCTTGTACCGTGCATGTACACATCAGAAATTAAACAATTCAAACATTTGAAATATATTATTGACGTTCGTAGCAACTATTGCAACGCTACAGCGGTTACTATCCCACATGCCGGGCCGCTGCAGAACGTATCCATGGGTACTTGTATCTTCTAGTTTCCTCATCTACTGATTTAACGTTCTCAACGACGTGTCCTTACGCTTACTTGTCCATGTTGTGATTTGACAATTCCATTAATACTTGTTTATCACTATATCATTGCTTTTAAAGAGATAGAAAGCAGACATAAAGATCGAATTTTCAAAATAAATAATTGCAGCAAAAAAATTAATACGTACATAAAGAGATTTCTACATAAAGTGCATTATCAAGATAAATGTGGCCGTATTAAAAAAAAGCAAATGAATTAAAAATAGCTGGGATTAATAACAGCTTCAGATGGTCCCTGTACATCAAGAGTGACGTGTAGAATAGATTCGACAAAAACTTGAAAGATTAAAAAAAATATTGCACAACCAATATCCGATAACGGAAGTGAGAAATATAATTCTTCAGTGTTATATGTTGTCAATCCTGACAGATGGTAGTGAATCATGGAGACGGAAATGAGGTCTCACATAAAAAAATTGTTAAGAATATCTGAGACATAAAAGCTAC